>CAUEHQ010000309.1:0-15456 GCA_958510825.1 Brachypterus glaber
ATTAAAAAAACAAATGAATAACTTGACATTTCTGGCAGAAATTTTCTGGTGATCTGCTAAAATTATTAAGTTAGAAAGTGTTTCCGTGTTAAGTGTAATAAAATATATAAAAATGAAAAGTGAAATGCAAAGTGATGATTCTGGTACTCCCCCAGAAATAAGGGGACAGGCGAAAACTGTGAGGGAGAATCTATTGCCTCAAAAATCAATATATGGGGGTTGTACCTCTAGTAATCTATGATCCGTACGGTAATATATGGGTTGTATAATCTATGGTTGAATATGATGGACCAATGATTTTCACCTTTTGAAGTGTTTTTTGTAAAATATGTTTTATAGGTACTAATTTAGTTAATATTTTTTAATTTATCATGCAATAAATAAATTTGGTGCCTAAAGACACTTGTAAATAGCAATGTGAATTAATAATTAAGTGAAACGTTAGATGCCAAAATAGCTGAATAAAAATTCATTATTAACCATGGTGCCATTTCATTATTTTTAGAACCTCTGACGTCATAGGTAGAGAAATAATATTTCTACCAATGAAAAGAACAGTAATAAAGATGTGATTTTAGGCTGGTGGTGAAAAAATATACTTAAATATTATTAAATAATGAATTTTGTATATATTTTTATTTATTTTTTGTCAATTGGTTTTTTACTTATTCACATATCTTAATTTTTTACTTATTTACATATCTTAACTAAACACTTATACCTATACTTTATACACTTATACATCTATACACCTTTACACTTTTACCTATTTTAATTAATTTTCATCTATCAGTTTTTTGACAATTAGATTTTAAATTTATATAATTTTTTATTTCTATTTTTAATTTTTACCCTGAAGAAGAAGGGACAATATTACCTTCGAAACGTTGGCACTGTTTATATATATTTAGTTTTTTATTAAAGTGTTCTTAACAGCAAGATTTTTTTATTATTAGATTTATTATTTAGATTTCAACACTCTTAAGGTGGTCTATTTTTCAAACTTTCAAAGTCTACTATGATACGGCATTATATTTTGGGGAAAATCTAAAGAGATTGAATCTGTTTTAAAATGTCAGAAAAGAGTCTTACGAACAATTCTAGGACTAAGGTAGAGCTTCGTGCAGAAATATTTTTAAATCAAATAACATCCTAACGGTTATAGGTTTGTATATATATGAAGCCATTTTCTTTTTATTAAAAAACAAACATCTATTTAAAGATCTAGAACCAAACTCAGATCGAATAATAGATTACAATGTACCTAAACACAGACTATCTACATTTGTAAAAGGAACATACTACACATGTGTGCAATTTCATAACAAATTGCCTACAAGTTTAAAACAAAATAAGAATAAGATTGGCTTCCAAAAACAGTTATTTCAATATATTTGTAATATAGAACCGTATTCACTGGAGGAGTCGTATACAGCGTGTTCAACTCATTGACATGCTGGCTCTATATATCAATTATTTTGTGTTAATTTATTTAATTTACTTAAATGTTTGTCAGATGTACCTACCTCTAGGTTTTAATTTTAAATTATTTATCTGTATCTAAAGACGTTTTCTCGAAATAAACTTAATATTTATTTATTTATTTTATTATTATGGGATGAGTACGTAACCCAATTTTAATTTTAAATTAAATCACGTGGATAAAAAAAAGGTTTTTGATATTTTAGGGGTGGGGGGATTGGGGGGTAAATTTTATATTTAATTATTTTGTTGGGGTAGAAAAGCATGTGTACCAAATTTCAGCTGTCTAGGTTTATTCTAAGTGGGTACAACAGAGAGGGCCCTTCAGAGTTAACTTAGCCGCATGGGGGGTGATGGGGGGGGTTGACGGTTGTTTTTTTTATAGTAAAATTTTATTATTACGGGATGAGTACGTAACCCAATTTTAATTTTAAATTAACACGTGGATAAAAATATTTTATTATCAGATCGACCCCAAAAACCTCTATAAACCAATTTGGACGAAAATATTAAAAACATTTAAAAATATTTACCTCCTTACCTTGCGGAGCTGCAGTTAGTAATTTTTTATTATCAGATTTATAAAACTTATAAATTATAATTTCAGCAACCTTAAAAACCTCTATAATAATAACATAGCAATTTTGAAACTTGTGTGAAAAAAAATTGTATTTTTTCACATTTCCCCCCCTTGCCCTACCACAGTCTTTATTAAAAACGAACCCGAGCTATATGCCAATATTTATAATGTGGATGTTTTGATAAGGTGTTTGCAACAGCTCATCTAGGTTAAAAATTAAAACGTTAATGCGCATGGGTAATAAATAATAATTTTTTCTGACTTCTTAAGAGTCCCTTCGGAGTTCCTAGGAGTTCCTCCGAGTTCCTCAGAGTTCCTCAGAGTTCCTTCAGTGTTCCTCAGTTCCTCCAGAGTTCCTCAGAGTTCCTCAAGAGTTTCTCCTGAGTTCCTTTGGCTTGGAAAAAAGATTTTCTGGCGGTCAGCCCCTCGTTTACTTACTTTTGCTGAAATGGTGGTGGAAAGATGGTATAAAACATAGACCGAAGGAATTATAAGGAATGGTTTAATTAAGTTTGAAGCACCTGCAAAATTTTTACTTTATAAACTGTCTATTATGATATAAACTACCTATTAGTAGGTCTCAAAACGACAATAAACAAATAAATAAATAAATAAATAAATAAATATCCAAGTATTTTTTTTTCTAGGAAAATTTTTGTTTTTTTTTTTTTTAATTCGAAACTACATAACAATATTATTTTAGCGCTGGAGCTGTGAATAATATAATAATGCATGAAGCCATCTAGTGAGTATTTATTCATGCTCATTAAACTAGTGGCGACACCTTATCGTGAATAGTCGCTATATTAGGTCATATCCTGTAGAATTATATTTTATCTAATTATTATATTTTTGTGATTAATTATATTTATTTCATATTAGGCAACTTACCTGAGGTTCAAAGAAACACCTGATTTTAATGAATTTGCTAAGTGCGTAGATTTTAAGCATGCTATTTTCTGATCAATCCACGAGGTCTTGAAGTTAAATTAACTGCATTTAGTTCAGTCCCACAAGGATAACTAGTGACATGTTTCTGGCCAAAAGAGGATTTGAGTGGATTTTGTTGCGGATTTCGTTTGGACTTTTTAATTATTTAAGACTAGTATCTCTGGTTGAATTATTGTTGTAATTAACCATTTAGTGAAAATTTTGGTTAATTGTGGTACCGAACAAAATTCTGTGTGTTTTTTTAATTGTACGATGTATTCAATCTATCCATTTTACATAATTTATTTAACTGCTTCGTCATAAACTAGGTATCGTTTAGTATTCATTGAAAATTATAGGTCCTTTTGCCCGATTTATGTACAACCACTTGTAGTTTTGCTCTAAATTTTCATTATTAAATAGTATAATTAATTTAAATTTATTTTTTTTATATTTCTAACCTTTGGTGATTGATATTACTCAAACAAAACCGAAATATTATTCTGTATTCTATAATCAAAATTATATCTCTAATTATCATTTGGACTACATGCTACGTTATACTCCCACGGCCTCTGAGAGAGTCTCGTGTCGTCTCAACTAAGTTAGTTTGTGGGAAATACGGATACAACATCTAGAATTAATTGTTCTCACCTAACCTCAAGTAAGAATAAATAAGACTAAAATCTGTTGTCCACTTTTGCCCCGGCATAACTTATTCAGTATCAAGTGGCCCCTATAACTCAGTACATAACCCTTTAACCGTAAAAATTTAAAAGATTGAAATTAAACCTAGTCGATTACACAGCCACACAAAAAAAATAAAGGTCATATACCTTTTTCGAAACCATTATATTCATATGTATTTTAAGGTGTTGAATCTGAATTTAAGGCCAAAATAGCACTTCATACGATTAGTTTTCGAGATAAAATAAAATAACTTTATACACGTTATACTCGAAAATAATGTTTTTTAAGGCTATCTCCAAAACTACACGGATAAGGTGCTGTTTTGCGGTGCTCAAATTCGGGTTTAGCGCCTCAAAATACATAGGAATAATGGTCTCCAAAGAAACTCTTTACCTTTTTTTGTGGCTACATGTGGGGCCACAGAAAATAAAAAAAAGGTCAAAAACTTTTTTGGGACCATTGTATTTCTATGTATTTTAAGCCGCTGAACCCGAATTTGAAGAAAATAGCAACTCATCTGATTAGTTTTGGAGATAATAATATTAGTTTATTTTCATATAGTACCTTTTGCAAAGGTTATTTCTTCTTTGCCTAGCTATAATATAATAACAACACATTTTGATTGTGACTTTTATTCTTCTAGTCCTCCAAAGCTAACAAAAAATTGTAATTGTAAGTCAAATTATATTCTTTTAAAAAACGATGTAAAATACCTAGGTATTTACATCGACTCTACTTTGAAATGGAACACTCAAATTGAGGCATTATGTAAAAAGTTAAGACCTTTTGTTTATATTTTTAAGACATTAAAAAAAGTATCAAATATAGCAGCCTTGAAAAGTACCTATCATGCATTGGTGGGTTCTATTTTGCGGTATGGCTCTATTGGATGGGGAGGGGTATATAACAATAATCTTGAACCTTTAAACGCATTGCAAAGAAAAATAATTAAAATAATTTTCAACAGGCCTTTTGATTACTCTTCTGAACTACTACACTCCACTTCAGGTTTGCTTGATGTAAGACAATTATATATTAAAACTATACTAATAGACTGGTTTAATAAAAAGATATCAGTACAGGCTTTACAGCATGATTACAATACCCGAGGTTCTGTACAAAATATGGCCTGCGTTCCGAGAGCTTGTTTTCGTTTGAGCGAAAGATATTATCCATTTTATCTTCAGAAAGTGTTTAATATTCTGGATAATTCATTTAAAAATTTATTCCATTCATTGCTAACGTTTAAAAGAAGGATAACTTTATGGATATCTCAGAATAGAGCTTTCATACATTCACTATTTGAATAACGTGGTTAATGATTAAAGAAAAAACTACTACTTTTTCTTTTAATATGTGTAATATAATTATATATTTTACATATTATTTTGTAAAAATTGTTTTTTTTTTTTTTGATTTATTATATTATATCAAGGTATTTTCACAAGACACATCTCTGCTGCTAACAAGGCAACTTCTGTGGCAGTGTTTCTGTGACACTTTTATAGATTTAGTTGTACCTACACTAGGTACTAATTTTTGTTAATTTCTGAAGTTTATAATTTTTTTATATTTTTTGTATTAATTTTTATATATTTTGTAAATTATAAAAAAATTCTATACCTAAAATAAATAAATAAATAAAATAAAAAATATGACTAACGTTTTGGACACTGTCAACGATACAATTTACAAATAAATAATACAAGTAATTATACAACTCATTTGAAAATACATTTAAATCACAGTACATTTAAAATCTATCTTCATCTTTTATCTAAAAATTCATTTAAAGAATAAAATGCATTTAATTTAAAAAAAGTTTTTGGTAGAGGCTTCAAACTGTCTAAAACCGTCTATGTTTCGTATGTTTTTCGGTAAATTATTATATGTTCTACTGGATGTCCCAATAGGTCCATTTTTAACTTGATCATAGTTAAAAGTTTGAACATACAATAATCCCCTACTTCTAGTGTTGTAGTTATTTACATCACCAGCAGTAAGAAAAACAGAAATGTTTCTTTTAACATGCAGGGCACACTGAAACATGTACATGCTGTATAAGGTCATTATATGGTTTGCAATAAAGATGGGCTTGCAATGCTGATCAAACCTTATTTTGAACATAAAGCGAATTATTCGTTTCTGCATAATAAAAACCTTGTCCACACATGCACTATTTCCCCAGCATAATAGCCTATAGAAAAGAATGGAATTTATACAACCATAATAGTAGCTTAAAAGTCCATCAATGTGTTTCCCAATTCAGAGTAGATTCCACAGAGACACCCAGAAATGTGCATATGTCATTTTGCACAATAGTGCCTGTCTCTGATCTTAGCAGTATACTCAAGTTTTCTGGAACTCTAATTGGGTGAAAAAGTACTAGATTCGTTTTATCTGAATTTAGTATTAGACCATTTTTTAAACACCAATTAGTCATATTTTTTATACAATTGTTTAATTTTTCACTAAGATCAGGTATAGACGCAACTTCTGAGGTGTTCTCTGCAAATGGTGTGATCAAAGTATCTGTATTAGAATGAAAGCACAAATCATTTATAAAAATAACAAAAAGAATAGGCCCCAGATTTCTGTCCTGTGGAACTCCCGTTTCACACAAACACCTCTCTGAGATAACCTTAAAACACCTTATATTCATGCTAAAAAATGAGGGTTTTTGAGGTTATCTCGAAAACTAATGGTATGAGGTGCCATTTTGATATTAAATTCGGATTCAGCACCTCAAAATACAATAGTTTCGAAAAAGGCATATGACCTTTATTTTTTTATGTGTGGCTGGGTTATGTTAAGAGAAAATACTAATTTTATATTAAGCTAAAATACAAAACAATGTGTAAATCTAAGTACTATTGTACAAGTTTAGTCTAAATTTAATAGCTATGCTAATAAAGTATTAAAGTTAAAAATTAAATTAATAATTATTTTAATTACCTATTTATTTTTGTTTTAATAAAACCATCTTAGAAATTATAGTTTTTTATATTTTTTTTTTAATATTCTATTATAAACAAATAAATGTATAAATGTTTATTTTTTATTTATTATAATAATTTTTGTATATCTTTTTAAAAAAAAATTATAAATATTTATTTAGAAAAAAAACATTTCATGTTATAACGTGTAATGTGTTATAACACAAAAAAAAAACATTAGACAAACAAAAAGCTCATAGCCTGCTAGCTGGATTCGAGCCCGGAGTAATTTATCAAGAGCATCACTCTATTTCTAGCACGCCAAAAGGCGACTTACTATAAGGTGAAATATAGTTTTTTAAAAAAATACACATTATTTTATTTATTATTATTTGTTTTTAAATAAAATTATTTTAAAAGTTAGATTTTTATATGTCTTTTTAAAGCAAATTCTTTAATTTTATATACACTAGGAACAAAAATTAAAGGATAAAAAAAAATTCCAAATTTTTAGCGATTTTTCAAATGGCTGTATCTTTGTGAAAAATAGACGTATCGGAGTCATGAAAAAAGCAATTTGAAGCTTGAATTCTCTAGTTTAGAGATTTTAAGACAAAAAACTTTCGAGCAACAAGTATCGCGCAAGCCTAATGAGTACCGTGAAGAAAAAATTTTTAAATTTTTTTTTTTATTTTTGGTCCACGGACTTTAAAAAAAAATTCTGACTAAACCACTATATGGATCGGATAGTTTGTTTATCCAGCTTTCATTGTTTTTTTTTGTAAGGTTTGATATGACCATTTCTCGCTGAGCTATCGGACTTTGAATGGAAATGGATCATTTTGTCTTGGATCATCTCAGCAACCAGTGGTCCCACAGAGAATTGAAGATAGGTTTCAGAAACTTGAATAAATTCTCTACAAGGTTTGGCAATCGTTTTTTTTTTAATTTTCCATTCTTAACATGATTTTGAAAAATCGCGAAAAAATGGGCTTTTGGAGGTTTTTTGGAAAATCACGCGCTGAATTAAGAATATTGCGAAAACGACTAATGTTAAGTATGCTTTTTACAGCTCAATATACACACAAAAATCCTACAACGTTTCAATTCGATCCATCCAGCCGTTGTTTTGTTTCATTCGATTGAATTTTTGAAAAAATTAAAGGATCACGTTTTTTCTCTTAAACATTAATAATCTCTAAAAAAAAACGGAAAAAAAATTCTCTTGATTTTTTTTAATTTTTATTTCCAAAATTAAAAAAAAAAATTTTGAATGTTTTCCAATTTTTTTTTTTTTATTCTCTTCAGAAAATTTATATAAACAATCTCTTATGATTTCCAACGCGATTTCGCTACTGCATTCCGTGATTTTGCTGACCAACTTTTAATTAACACGTTAAGCGCCATGAGCACCATATATGGTGCTTAGTTAATTTGCCAAAATTGATCTGAGCACCATATTTGGAGCTCAGACAGAAGAGTTTAAATATTTGCATAATAAATTGAAATACTTAGATAGTGGCAAAAAAAGCAACCTAAAGAATTAAAAAAAGGGCCTTAGCCGATACGTTTACTTTTTCGACCCCTGCCAATGGAAGGGAAAGTACTGTTATCGTGCAAACATTCAAAATCGAGAAAACGACCGTGTTATCCATTTTAAGGTCTCATATTGCGATTAGACCCTTTGTCAGTATGATGCCTGTCTGTCTGGCTATAAACTACCGATCGGTTTATCCGATCGACTTAAAATTTGGTATGAAATCACCATTTGGTTGAAAGATACAACTATTAGGTTTTATTTAAAAAAAAAAATCTAAAAAAAAAATTAGTTTTTTGTAAAACAAAATATGACAAATTTGAAGAGGTTTAGGTCTTTAGTGTCGAGGGTACCTAATGTTTCTTGTTTTTTTGAATTGTCTATTTGGCGATGGCGACAGTGCTAATATTTTATTGTTTAAATAAAAACCTTATAACTATGTAATATTTTAATTTTACTTAATACAACTCTTATGACTTTGATAGAAGCACGCTACACTTGTCTTTGGTGTATTTTTTTGGGCGTAAATGCGATCATGTCTTCTTCTAAGATCATAGTAACATTTACTACAACGGCTTCTTTTATTCACACTTTTTTTAATTTTTTTTATTTTTTTATTTTTTTTTTTAATTGATCTTTATAATAAAAGTATTTTTTCCTAAAAAAATTAATATGAATTTTCTTTCAGCATTTTTCGATTTTTTTTAAGTTTAACCCCCCATAACTGTTTTGTTTTTGGGGGGACTACTTTCAAAAACAATAGGGATCTTCCCCTTATAGAATTTGTTTTTTCCTGAAAATTTCAATACGATCGGAATATTCGTTCTTGAGTTATAAAAAGTCTACAAAAATTGTGACATCGGACAGACCGACGGACGGACAGACAAACATTTAAAAAAAACAAAAGTTGCTTGTTTTTTCATGAAACAAATTTGTATCCAATAATTTTTTGTCTAGGACGATTTTTGATTTTTTTTTTGAAAATTTGAAACTACCGTATAATATTATTCTAGCGCTGGCGCTGTGAATAATATAATAATAGTATAATATACAATGAAGAAAAAATATGTAAAAATTGTTGTTCTGATTTTTCTCTGATTTTTCTCGGTGAAATGTAGTTTTGAACTAAATTTATACGTGCAAATAAAATGATAACAATTAAATGAAATAAAGAAACAAAAACAAAGGTTTGCATAAAGTTTTTTTATTTTTATTTTAATTTAATATACATAGAGGTGCCTTAGTTGCTCTGAGCATCTTTAATGGTGCTCACCCATTTAAATCCTTAAACATATATTTTTTTTTGTAAAATTATTTTAGATCAAATTTTTGGCCATTTCCACTAAATTACACGAAAAAAAATCAGGTGGCCCAGTGGACCCTTACTCATTCCTGGCATGGGCGCTTAAAGTGTTAAATTAAAAAAAAAGTTGAATTTCGACCTCAATTCCACTTTTCAGAGATTATTTTGTGATACTTTTTTTTGAACCAATGGCATAATTACCGGGGGTGCAGGGGGTTCGGTGCGGAGGGGGTCCGGCCTTTAGGGGGCCCACACCGTCTAATAAAAAAGCACTGATAATGTTCAACATTTTTAAAAATAATTCATTAAAAATAAAAATCTTAACTAGAATTTGCGGTAGCGTATAAGTAAAAAGGGCGCGTGTCGCATTGGCGGTTATATCAAAGGAACCACTTAATTAATTAAAGACTGCCGACTTTTTATGAGAAGGCATTTTTATTTTTGTTACTTTTTTCCTTGTTTACTTAACCTAATAAAAAACTTTAAACATTTCAGTTGTTTTTTTTTTTATATTGGATAGGGAGCGCAAAGTGATAAACTGCCATAGGTGCAAAAAAATTGGAAAACCAAAAAAAATTTCAATTTTTTTTTTTTTTTTATTTTACAAAAAACTTTTTTTTTGTCGTAACTTTAAACGCTGGGTAAAAATGTGAAAAAAATGTAGAGAATTTTTTTTCCGTTTTTTTTTAGAGATTATCAACGTTTAAGAGAAAAAACGTGATCTTTAATTTTTTCAAAAATTCAATCGAATGAAACAAAACAACGGCTGGATGGATTGAATTGAAACTTTGTATGATTTTTCTGGGTATATTGAGCTGTAAAAGACACACTTAACATTAGTCGTGATTTTCCAAAAAACCTCCAAAAGCCCATTTTTTGCGATTTTTTAAAATCATATTAAGAATGGAAAATTAAAAAAAAAAACGATTGCCAAACCTTGTAGTGAATTTATTCAAGTTTCTGAAACTCATCTTCAATTCTCTGTGGGACCACTGGTTGCGGAGATATCGATGATCCAAGACAAGACCATTCAAAGTCCGATAGCTCAGCGAGAAATGGTCGTATCAAAGCTTACAAAAAAAGACAATTATAGCTGAATAAACAACCTATCCGATCCATATAATGGTTTAGTCGGAAAAATTTTTTTAAAGTACTTGCACCAAAAAAAAAAAACAAAAAAAAATAAAAAAAATTTTCTTCACGGTACTCATTACGCTTGTGCGATACTTGTTGCACGAAATTTTTTTTTGTCCCAAAATCTTAAAACTTGAGAATTCAAGCTTCAAATTGCTTTTTTCATAACCCCGATACGTCTATTTTTCACAAAGATACAGCCATTTGAAAAATCGCTAAAAATTTGGAATTTTTCTTTTATCCTTTAATTTTTTGTCCTAGTGTTATTAAGAAAATCTGTTATTTCTCCCTTTTCATCTTATTGTGGAGCCTTCACCATATTTTTAAAGATTTTTTTTTTATTTTTTACCTTTATTTAACATTATCCCATGAACAGTAAAAGTGCTTAGTATTTTGGGAGTCTAAAATCAAGCAGGGCAAGTTATCAAGAGTGACTTTTTTTGAGAAATCAGAAATAAAATATAAATTCCTCCATCCGGCTACATACTGTATAATAAGAAAAAAACTTGATGTAAAGTTTTGTATTTTAGTTTATTTAAAAAACAAAATTATAATTTTACTGTTTTTTACTTTTTTACTTTTTCATCTTGTTGTGGCGCCTTCGCCATATTTTCAAAGATTTTTTTAATTTTTTACCTTTATTTAAAACAAAAAGAATACTTTTTTATTACGAGTATATACAGGATGTCCCCGGGTGGAGTTATAAAGAGGATTTTTGATAACTTGCTCTGCTTGTTTTCAAACTCCCAAAACACTAAGCACTTTTTGTATAACTCTTACAGTTCATGAGATAATTTTTTTTTTCTTTAAAATGGGGATCTTAATTTTTTTTTTTTTTTTTTTTTGATAACCGTAAGAGTTATACAAAAAGTTCTTAGTAATTTGGGATTTTGATAAGAAGCAGGGCAAGTTATCAAGAGTGCCTTTTTTTTAGATATAAAATTTTTTAAAAAATGAAGAATTATTGAAGTCGCTATTTTGAAGAAAAAAACATTATCTCATGAACAGTAAAAGTGCTTACTATTTTGGGAGTCTAAAATCAAGCACGACAAGTTATCAAGAGTGACTTTTTTTGAGAAATCAGAAATAAAATATAAATTCTTCCATCCGGCTACATACTATACACGGTGTATTTGAAATAGGGTCGGAAATTTTAACAGATGGTTTTACATCATAAAAAATGACAAAAAGTTCCTATAAACATATGTCTAAAAATGCGTCATAAGGGAGCTACGCCCCTTTGAAAGTGGCTAAAAAAATCGGTTTTTATTTAAAAACTCAGGAACCCTTTTAGATATATTAACGGGGTTTTGCACGTGAATTAATCCTAATAAGGCCCATCTTTGTATGTAATTTTCACGTACTTATTTAAACCAGGGGTGTGCGAAACGGGGGGGGGGGGGCTTATCAGTTTTTTGTCCCAAACTTTTTTCTGTGTAACTTTTTTGCAATTTTATTTTTGAAATATGATTCCCCAGATCAAAATACATAAAAAAGGTACTCTTGTTGTAATACTGTAGGATTAATCGTTTTCGAGAAAAATTCATTTGAAGGTAAAATTCCACGGTTCGAGGACAAAAAATTAAATACTAAAATGTTGAAAACCAAAATTTTAATGATGCAGGGCGAATGTACATTAAAAACTAAGAAAAAAACCTCATATACAGGTACTTCCAAAAATGAATCCTAATGGAGCTATGGTAGCTTTAAAAGCGTTTTTTCGACCTACATGTATGAAAACTTTTTTTCTTAGCTTTTGATGTAGAATAACATTGCATCATTAAAATTTTGGTTTTCGACAGTTTAGTATTTAATTTTTCGTCCTCGAACAGTGAAATTTCACCTTCAAATTAACTTTTCTCGAAAACGGTTAATCCTACAGTATTACAACAAGAGTACCTTTTTTATGTATTTTGACCTGAGGAATCATATTTTAAAAATAAAATTGCAAAAAAGTTGCACAGAAAAAAGTTTGGGACAAAAAACTGATAAGGACCCCCTTTTCGCACACCCCTGGTTTAAATAAGTACGTGAAAATTACATACAAAGATGGGCCTTATTAGGATTAATTCACGTGCAAAACCTCGTTAATATATCTCAAAGGGTTCCTGAGTTATTAAATAAAAACCGATTTTTTTAGCCAATTTCAAAGGGGCGTAGCTCCCCTATGACGCATTTTTAGACATATGTTTATAGGAACTTTTTGTCAAATTTTATCATGTAGAATCACCTGTTAAAATTTCCGACCCTATTTCAAATACACCCTGTATAATAAGAAAAAAACTTGATGTAAAGTTTTTTATTTTAGTTTATTTAAAAAACAAAATTATAATTTTACTGTTTTTGACTTTTTTACCTATAACTCAAAAACCATCCGTCAGATCAAGTTCGTTCAATGGAAGCTTTTGATATAAAAAAAATGAAATCTAGATCATACTAAAAATTCAAAATTTTTGAACAAAAGCCAGTTTCCATAAGAAACGTGCCGATCTGATGTCCAAAGTTAAATTTAATTTTTTTTTTTGATAAATTTTCATTTGATAAAAGTGCAGCCAAATAAAAACCAATTTGATAAAGCTAGAAAAAGGAAACTAAATGAAATAATCCAAAAATATAGAAAAAGTTAAAAAATTCGTGAAAAATATGTATAAACAAGAAAACTGCTGATAGAATTAAGCTTTTACACACTGGTCTGGAAAATATTTTTAGCTCAACTTTCGCATAACCCAAGTTTTTTTCATGATTATATTGTTTAGAGCTTCAACATCTTGTCAAGACGAAATTAAAAAAAAAACTATCGATGAGTTTTTGAGAAAAACGATTTTCATTTGTTTTAACAAAAAATGAGATGTTTAAAAAGTCAATAATTTAAACCGTTCCTGAGTTATGAAGTAAATAATATTCTAAAAATGCCCCTTATACAAGCCCTAGCTCCCCTAAGAAGCCATTTAACACAAACGTTAATAAAAACTTTTTTCTCACTTTTTGTCAAAATCTGATATAAATAATTATTTATTAATTATAATTTTTAAATCTCATATTTTTTTATCAACTTAAATGAAAATCGTTTTTTTTTTTCAAAAACGCAGTATATTATATGAAAGTTGAGCTAAAAATTGTTTCCAGACCAGTGTGTTTACGATTTCTTGAACTCGAACAAAACAGAGACAAGAATCGTCCTCATTTTGCCACCCGTCTAGAAAGGACCGGTTTCAGATTTTTGTTTTGTTTTATTTTAGTTGTACCAGTAGGTGTTCCAAACATAACTATTGACAAAGCGGGATTGGAATATGGCGGACCGCTGATAGCTGATTGCGTTTCGCCCCCTTCATTTCCCGCTGCCAACTTGACGTGGTACGTCAACGACCAAAAGGTAAGTCTTATCAAACCGGAATCTTTGTGTCCAACTACCATTTAAGATATAGAATCACCTCCCAGAATTAATGATCGAATGCCTGAAACACCATTTTAACTATAAATTCTACAGCAATACTTTATAATATTTGATTAAATTTTGTTAATTGTAAATTTTTTATTTTATATTTATTTTTAAGCATTTAAAAAAAATAGTACTCAATATTATCCAAGGTTATATTCTAGGTATGTTTTTATAAGCACATTCAAATATACGTTGTATATTTTGTTGCAAATTCTTTATTATTCGAACCATTATCAAATATTAAAAAAAAAAAAATGAAAAATATAAAGAAGTTTTTTGGAATTTTATTTCTTTTATCATTTATTAAAACAAATTTAAAAAAAAACTAACAGGTTTTTATAATGTTCTCGGCTGAATTCAAATATATAAAAAATTACAGGGTGTTCATATTTAAAAAAAGATATTTATGTCACTTCCGGCGAGTCCGGAAGTGGAACAAAAAAATTAAATCCGCCATTTTATAGCCAATGTAAAATTATATAAATCACCTAAGTTTCGTTTTTATCCAATGAAGATTAATCTTAATTTTGGGGGTGGACATAAATAAAACTCACCCGCTATAATAATAAAATATTGATAATACAATAAAATAAATGGGTCATTATCAAATACCTATAGTTAAACAAATTTATAGCCAATGTATAATTATACCGGGTGTCCCAGCCAAGACGAACCGGGCGTTTTCTGGCGTTATTGTTAAAGCTATCAAAACAAAATTTATAACAGTTAATAGGCACCCAGTAAGCTATTATTCCGTTCAAAGAAAACTGTTGGACTTTTGTTTATGAGTTACAGCTATTTCTAATGAATTTTTGTTGGCACCTGTAGGTTAAAAATGATAAAATTTAGGATTTTTTCTTTATCGTGTACAATTTGTTTTAACCGAATAACTTATATTGTTTATCAAATTTAACTTGTAAAAACAATAAAATAATTAAATATTTCTTTTTGTGTAGATCTAAACAAGTTATTTTAAAGCATACTAGATACTATTAATAAGGTCTGATAAAAAGTTTACCTACACTGAACCAAAAACTGACGTGATATCAATAAAAATGAACGTCATATCAATAAAATTACATTGATTTTGCACCGATGTACGTTTTTATTGTGGCAATAAATTTTTTATTATATCAATGCTTAAAATTGGTTGTCTTAAGGTAAAATTAATTTAATAAAAAAAAATTCGTTGTTATAATGAATTTATGGCAAAGAATTTTAAGCATTGATACAATAAAGTGTTCATCGGTGCAAAATTATTTTCAGTGTAGGTGAAAATCTGGCTTTAGTCAAATTTTGACATTTCCTTCTTGTCTGTTAGCAGTTTTATCGTAAAGAAATATTTATTTTACGGCTCGAAAGGCAGAACAAGTAGCCGTTATCTACAAAAACGTATTTTAAATGGAAGTTATCCAGACGTCTATT
>CAUEHQ010000310.1:0-17644 GCA_958510825.1 Brachypterus glaber
TGTTCCTCACTTTTTATTTTTTTAAATGCTTTCCTATACAGTGAAAAACCTTTTAAAACACGTATACAGTGGGTAAGGATGGATAGAATAGAATAGAATAGAATTAATTTTTATGCTTGAACACAAAATTGCATTATACATACGTCAAATATAAATATGATTTAAAAATACACATAGTAATAAATAGTAATTTGAGTAAAAAGTTCAAATATGGATAAGTTTAAAAAAAATAAATAAATAAATAAATTAATTTAAATTACAATACAATTAAAATCACAAAAAATTTAAGATCACATAAAAAATACTATACTGTTTACATCACAGAAAAATACTGTTTACAGATCCCGAAAATCATTCGAAAGATATTCATTGAAATCAAAAAATGCTTTTGAGATAAGATACTTTTTGATAAGATTTTTAAAAGTTATTTGTTTGTAGTTGCGAAAATGAGGTGGCAACACATTGAAGAACTTGATACAGTAATAGTTAGTTCCAGAAGATGCCCGTCTCAGTCTCAGGAAAGGAGGGTTTATGTTAGTTGCTTGTCTTGTGTCATGGCTATGCACAGAGCTATGCTGAGAAAAGTTATTTATATTTTTCTTAATATATAGTAGGCACTCTAGAATGTATAGGCAGGGAAACGTAAGCACACCCAATCTGATAAAGCTTAATCGACAGTTCTCTCTATAGCCCAGTCCATCAATGATCCGTACTGCCCTCCTCTGCAATCCAAAAATTCTATCCATGGAGGAAGAGTGGCCCCAAACTAAGATGCCGTAACTAAGAGAAGATTGGATTACAGAGAAGTATACAATACGAAGTACATTTTTGGACAGGGAGCAAGAGAGACTACGTAGAAGGTAACAGCCTTGATTAAGTTTTTTTGCAACCGCATCCCCATGTTCACTCCAGCCCAATTTTGAGTCTAGGTGCAAACCTAAAAATTTTGTGGACTGAGCATAGCCATCACCATCAAAACGACGCAGAGTGAAGATCATATTAACGGTCTTATCGGCATTTAAGCAGAGCCTATTTGAGCCGAACCATAGCTTGGCCCTCGACTGTGCCCCACCGTTCGCTTCTACTGCAACATTCAATAATTTATTCTTGACGTTGAAAGAGGTATCATCCGCAAATAAGGTTACATTGTCAATATCTACGCATTCATCAGCATCAATGTCAGAATTTGAGGTAAAAGGATCGACTGTGTCATCAAAAATATTGTCAGGCAAGTCATTGATATATATCAAAAAGAGAAAGGGGCCAAAATGTGACCCTTGTGGCACTCCTAGATCTGTGAATTCTTCATCCGACATGACGCCATCAATAAGAACACGCCATCAATAAGACACAACAAGCACCATTAAAATTACCTCACAGTATTTTTTTTGTATTGTGGGTAAAGTTGCAATTTTGGATGCAACTTTGCTCACGCCTTTCTTATTTTTTTTATCTCGTAATTATCGTTAAGTTAGAAATTATACACTTTCACTTGATTAACTTGACATTGAAATCAATCGTTTGGCTTAGTTTTACCGATTTTTTTTCACAAAAATGTTATTAGCAATAAACCACATTTACCCGGAGCAAAGGTTTTACGGTACATGATAAATTCCGATTTTTACACTTCTTTATCCCTGTCACATTGTCGTCTTAAAATTTTCCCTAATTTTTTTTTTTTGTAGTGATGACAAAAAATATTATCGTGCAAGGAAAAATACGAAACAAGTATAAACTCCCAGCAAATTTGATGCAGGCCTGTGTAATTTTTCTATGATACAAGTTTATTTTAATTTTGTACTTATTTTTGTAAATAAGGAACCTATGCATAGGTCTAAGTGTGAAAACTATGTTTGTGTTTTTTCTTCCTTTTTTAAAAAAATACTCGTTTTTTTCTTAAAAAAAGCTTTATATTTTTTTTTATCCAATTATGGGGGAAATATTGTTTTGTAACCAGCAGTATTTATACAATTTTTTTCTCTTCAGTTGATCAAAGTCTTCCGGGCTATTTGAAGTTCTCGGCTTGGATTGTTTTTGGTAAAAGTCGGGTGAAAAGTGTGAAAACTATGTTTTTGTTCTTTTTACTTTTTTGAAAAAATACTCGTTTTTTTCTTAAAAAAGCTTTATATTTTTTTTATCCAACTATGGGGAAAATATTCTTTTGTAACCAGCAGTATTTGAACAATTTTTTTCTCTTTAGTTGATCAAAGTCTTCTGGGCTTATTTAAAGTTCTCGGCTTGGATTTTTTTTGGTAAAAATCGGGTGAAAAGTGTGAAAACTATGTTTTTGTTCTTTCTTTTTTGAAAAAATATTAGTTTTTTTCTTAAAAAAAGTTTTTTATTTTTTTTATCCAACTATGGGGGAAATATTCTTTTGTAACCAGCAGTATTGATACAATTTTTTTCTCTTCAGTTGATCAAAATCTTCCGGGCCGTAACTGGGGGGCTAAGCCCCCCCCTGGCCTTAGTTTAAGCCCCCCTGGAGTTTTCGCTGAGCCCCCTGGTATTTTTTAAGTCACCTACCTTGAGCGCCAATTTTTTTTGCAGGGGCGCCAAGTTTGGTAGAAACCGTCAGGGACAAAGCTTTTTTTCTTAAAGGTAATTTTTGGGGCGCCAAGTTTGGTAGAAACTGTCAGGGACAAAAGCTTTTTTTCTTGACGGTATTTTTGGGGCGCCATTTTTTTGTGCAGGGACGCCAAGCTTGGTAGAAACCGTCAGGGACAAAGCTTTTTTACATGAAGGTATTTTTTTGGGCGCCAATTCTTTTTTCAGGGGCGCCAAGTTTTGGTTGAAACCGTCAGGGAAAAAGCTTTATTTTTTTTTGAGGGTGTCTGGGGGCTGAGCCCTGAAAGTCTTGTAGATTTATTGCAATGGACATAAAAAATTTACACAATTTAAAATATATTTTTATTAATAGTCGTCATTTATTCTAATAAATTTTTCTGAGAATTTCCCAAGATTAATTTAAGTTTGCCCCGTAAAATAGCACTCTAACAAATAAGCTGCTTGGCACTATTTATTCTCGTTAATGTGTCCAGGGGGATTAAACTAAAATCCTGCTAAATAATTAATCATAACCGTTTAGTTCAGTGAAATAATACATTTAAATTGAAATAAATGTACACGGGCTGATATTTTAAAGAGTAGTAGTGGATGGTAACAGAACACTCCTGTTAGTTTTTTACAGGGTGATTTGTCTAAGGGGTGTCCGCTATCTTGAATTTTGGAGGTGAGTGCGGTTATCTCACTAAATATGCATCTTTCGATAAAAATGTATGACCAATTTTGTTAAAATGATTTTTTCATTAAAATAATAACAATCAAGTTATATTCGAAAATAGATAAATGTTGGAGGTAAAATTGAATTTTTCGACTTTTTAGGCAAATGATTCATCGGAAGATAATAGTATATTAAAGTACTAGTTTTATAACATACTTAGTGCTCTAAAAACGTGTTATGAAACAAGTGCTTTATACAATTTTTTTCTATTTTGCTCTAAAATTTAAAAAACTTCCATTTAAATTGATGACTGATTTAGGGATTTTTGTTTTGGGTTGGCATTACAGTTTACACTATGTTTAATATTCTAAGAATAAATGATATTTTGATATATTTTACATCTCTACTTTTTTCACCACAATTAACCAGTCCACAATTTTAACACGGTAAAAATAACCCAAACACAAAATTTTGAGATGGGCTTTTGTATGTTGCCAACCCAACAGAAAAAAAAGTAGAGACCTCTTATGGGCCTATAAGAACACGCAAAATGCGTGTGATTATGAGCTTATAAGAGTCGCAAAATAGAAAAAAGTGATTATGAGCAAAATTCTCTATAAGTTTCATATATTACGAACTTTCATATTTTACGAGGTATTTTGGTACGGTTACAGAGGGCTCTTTTTCAATGACTCAAAAACCACAAACTAACCATTTAGACGAAAATATTGTAAACAATTTAAAATTAATTATTAAAACGTGTCCTTTGTCGACTTTTTCTGGTCTTTTTTAAGTAGAAAAAAAAACTTGGTTTTCTACGTCTTTTTCTAAAGGTTTTTTTCCAACCAGCCTTGAGTGTAATACATTTTAATGCTTAAAAGCACTGTGAACGGTATAATAATAATAATAATAATAATAAATTATATTAATTGTGTTATTTTATACAAAGTTTAGATTAAGTGCTTGTTAGTGGGCGTAATCCGAAAGCCATCAAAGCTTCATTATCATACTGAGATAGTGAAGCTTTTGTTGATCTTGGTCTTTGAACCGAAAGCTTGTACATCCTCCCAGTATCACGACTACGCTATAATTTGAATGGAGATAGACCATTGGTAATTTTAAAGTTCAGTAAATAATAATGTCACCTTATTATTAAATTTTATGGATGGGTAATTCAGAATTAAGGTACAAAATTTAAGCTTTATTTTACAACAAAATATAAAAAAAGTTCGAAATATGGCTTAAAGTGCGCTAAAATTATATTTTTATAAAGTCTCAGGAACTGTTTAACCTAAAGAGACAAGTTTTTACTGTATGTAATCCGAAATTAATATAAATCATTATAGGTAAGGTCAAGTTGGTTAACTAAGCCCCCATTTTACATCGTGCGATATTCCAAGCACAGGGAAAAACGGGATGGATGATACCTCTATGGCTCATTCAACCAACTTGACCCTAATGATTTAGGTATTCCCAAAGAGGCGTTCAAAAAGGGAGGGATATTTTTACATGTTTTCTCAAAACTTTGTTATCAGTAATTATGTTGGCTTGTGCCCTTAAAATAAAAGTCAAAATATTTTTAAATCCAAATTGCATAAAAAGGTGCATTTTTGGGGGAATTACATTTATAGAGATGGCCCCTTAAATTTATAGAATAATGCTAGATCAAAAACCTCGTAAAAATATGGCAAGTTATGTTTCTTAATTCGTATTTTGTAAGCTATTTATAAATCACCCTGTACACTGTATGACAAAATGCAACACATGTATATTTAAAAAAAATTAATTCCCAAGCCGTGTGTATGAATTCGTCACGCAGCGTAATAAATAACGAATAAGCATTGTGTGACAAAAAGTCACTCTCTTTTTTTCACGTTATTTAGTGACTATTCAACTTCTTTTACCATAAAACATTAAAATTAAAAAATTACTTGTGCAAAATGCAAAAGTTCATAAAATCGGGCGGCAGTTAAAGTGTTAAATTTTGGAAAAAAATTCTGAAGTTAAAAGTTCATTTATAACTTATGAATGAATATAAAAAAAAAAAATAAAACTTTAAAATTTTGGCGAAGTATCCACGTGTAAAGTGTCACTTTAAATGTTACTTGGAATAAGACACACAATTATGTAAGATATGCATGGTGATTCGTAATTTCTATTCTTTTTGAGTTAATGTGTTCATGAAACAAATTTATATCCAAGAATTTTTTGTCTAGGCGCTATAACAATATAACATAATAAAATAAAACATAAAAATTTACAATTTTGGCGAAGGCGCACATTAAGGCTTCCACAGGTAAAGTGTCACTTTAAATGTCAATGTCAAAATTTTTGTCCCAAAAGAAAATTATTTTTATTCACGACCGTGATTAATAGGCCTATTAATCACGGGTCTGTAAAAATAAACCGTTTAAACTTCAAAACAGCCGTGGATAAAGTATAGTATTCTACTATAATAGCTATTAATTCGGGTGATTAGGCCACTCGCCTATCGGTTCGTGTCCTAAAATTCACCCTCATTGATTAATAGCAAATATTATACACTCATTGAATTATTAATTGGTTTATTTACTTAAGAATTTGAATATTTTTATATTAATACAACGAGGAAGAAGTTGTTTATATTTGGAAATGAATATTTGAAATTCGGCATGTTTTTAAGTATTTTTCAAAATTTTTAAGTTACACTTTCACACAAAGGAGTTTCACTTACTTTTGCGGAAATTATGGTGGAAAGATGGTATAAAACATAGACCGATGGAATTATAAGGAATGGTTTAAACAAGTTTGAAGCACCTGCAAAATTTATGTTTTATAAACTGTCTATTATGCTATAAACTACCATTAATAGGTCTCAAAACGGCAATAAACTAATAAATAAAATAAAAATAAATAAAAATAAAATAAAATTACTAGGATTTAAGACACACAATAATTGTGTGCTATAATAATTGTGTACTATAATTATTATAGAAAGATATACATGGTGATTCGTAATTTCCGACCGGGTCGAATATTTCCCTATGATCTGTTTCATCAAGCAAGATAGTAAATTAAAAATCCCACTTTAAATATTTTTACAACAGGTTTGAATAGTATATGTTTATGTATAGAATATAGTTATGTTTTATAAAATAAACTACGCAGTACATATATTCGCACATCCGATATTCAAATCTGTTTTGAAAATATTCACTGTGAAATTTTTAATTTACTCTTTTGCTTGATGAAACAGACCATAATACTAAATTTATAAGGAAAAAGGGTTGCAAGAATTGAAGTTTTGTGAATTATCGAGTTTTTGAATTAAAATAATAAACAAATAATAACCGTATCAATTAAAATTAATGGTCAGTTTACGCACTGAAGTAAAAATTAATTAAATATTTTTTTGTAGTTAAATCGAATCACAAACCAAACACTTAATTACGCGTATACGTATACGTATACACGTATACGTGAATAATTACCGCTTAATTATTTCTCGCATATAACAAAGGTAAATTAAATCCAAGCTACTTCTAATTTAACATAATATGTATACAGGGTTATTCAGAAATAGGGTAATTAATTTTAAGGGGTGGTTCTACATTGGAAAATATGAAATAAGTTCCTGTAAACATATGACTAAAAATGCGCAGGGAGTTAAGCCCATTTGAAGGTTTAATAACTCAGAAACCCTTTGAAATAAATACAGCAACGAGGTTTTGAATGTAAACTAATCTTAGTAAGGCCCATCTTCGTATGTTATATTCATGTACTTATTTTAACCAGGGTGCGCCAAACGAGGGGGCCTTATCAGTTTTTTGTCCAAAAAAAAGTCCAAACTTTTTTCTGTGTAACTTTTTTGTAATTTTATTTATGGAATATGATTCCTCAGGTCAAAATACATAAAAAATATACTCTTAATGTAATACTGTAGGATTAACCGTTTTCGAGAAAAATTCATTTGAAGGTGAAATTTCACGGCTTCAGGACGAAAAATTAAATAGTAATAGTTATGTTTAAAACCAAAATTTCAATGATGTAGGGTCTATATCAAAAACTAAGAAAAAAGTTTCTATACATGTAGGTCAAAAAATCGCTTTTAAAGCTACTATAGCCCTTTAAAAATGGTACATTTTTAGGAGACCACAGCTCCCTTAGGATTCATGTTTGAAAGTACCTGTATATCAGTTGTTTTTCTTAGTTTTTGATGTAAATTCACCATGCATCATTGGAATTTTCGTTTTCAACATTTTAGTATTTAATTTTTCGAACTGTGAAATTTAAAATAAATTTTTCTCGAAAACGGTTAATCCTACAGTATTACAACAAGAGTAACTTTTTTATGTATTTTGACCTGACGAATATTCCAAAAATAAAATTACAAAAAATTACACAGAAATAAGTTTGGGACCTAAACTGATAAGTCCTCCGATGGGCCTTATTACGATTAGTTTACATTAAAAACCTCGTTGCTGTATGTCAAAGGGTTCCTGAGTTATTAAATAAAAACCGAATTTTTTAGCCAATTACAAAGGGCTTAGCTCCCTTACGACGCATTTTTAGACATATGTTTAAAGGAACTTTTTTTCATATTTTCCAATGTAGAATCACCCCTTAAAATTAATGAACCTATTTCTGAATAACCTTGTATTGTCGTAACACGAAAGTACATGTAATCGTTTAAGTTTACTGACATTTAAAGTACTCATACTCTGAATACCTGAGAACTGTGCAAATTCAGCATAATTTTAATTAAATTGTGTTTTAAGTCGAGGGTAAAATGTCACCTTGCACTAAATTTTGCGGAATGCACGTCGTCTTTAGAAAGATTAATGAAATCTGAACATTGACCTTTCAGCACCATAATTTTCCTTACTTTTCTACGGTTTTAAATAACACTAAACACTATATTATTCAACGAGCGTATAATAACTGTTATTAAACAATGAGGGTGAATTCTACGACAAGAGCCGATGACGATCAAACGGTCAAAACATCCAAAACCTTTGTTTTAAAAATCTAGTTTTTTAAAATTTGTATAATATTTTGTTTTCTACTCTTTAGTTAAACATAAATAAAAGGGGTTTTAACTTGCTTTTTTTAATTTAAGTGTATATTTTTTACGGCTTCATTTTAATATACATGTATATATGTGTATGTATATATTAGGGCATTCCTTAAATAACAGATTTTTAAGGAAGCTCTTAAATTTGTTCCATATTGTCTAAAAATAATGTGTAACAAATTTCAGGCCTATAGCTCAATGTTAACATGAACCGCGCAGACTTTTCGCCCTTACAAATATGTTCATGACCCTTTTTAGGGCTCGATGCGGCACGTGTTGAAAGGTATACATTATCTTAGATACACTTACAAAATGTCATTATAGTTTTAATACTGAATGTTATTTGTAAATACATATTTTTTATTTACATTGAGACATTTGGTATTTAATAATTTACTTGTAATGTTAAATACTACAATGTAAGTATTGTATACAACGTGCTGGTATATCTGGAACCCCAAGCAACATGTGTCTATTAATACTAGCATGTTGTAGTAAAAATTTCTGTAAAATTTGGTAAAGTAAATCAAAGTTATAGTATGGTATAATTATAGTTGTTGTTGTGTTATTGATCTAGTTTAAAGTATGTTACAGTATAAGAATCGGTAAATAAAACTATCATAAAATTTTGATTAGTAATAATAAAGAGAGAAAAGTAAAAAATAGGATCGATTATATTCTTAGTGTGATTTGAAACAAATTTAGGGGTCCCTAAAAATCAATTTTTTAAGGACTACCCTAGTATACATGTTATGAAAATAATATAAAATACACGCTTTTATTTACAGATAGGTTTAATGACTTTTGGAAATCAACAAATAAAACTATGTAAATCAATATTATAGCAATAAAATTTCATACAAAAAATATAAAATTGTCCCTTAATAAACTAATAGCAAGCCGTGAAGATATATAATGCATCGCATTCTATAATATACTCCTCGCAGTTGAAAGTATTCTTGGTGAAGTTTAATTAAATTGTGTTGGAATATTTAGAATTTTTAACTTTTTTTTTAATGGATTTTTTTAATTTGGTATAATTGACTTTTTAAGGTAATTTTTTTCTATTTTTTCTTCTATTTTTTCGATTTTTTAAAATTACTCGATAACTTTTTTGTTAATGAGTGGATTTTTTTCAACATTGCAATGCATTCCCTAGTAACATTAAACTTGGACAAGTTTCTTGGACAGAGTACTTGACAAAGTTCTTTGTAAAGAATTGGACAATTAATCAAAATTCTGTATCAAGACTTGGGAAAGACTTTAACAAGATTCTAGAAGCAGAGCGTTTAGCAATACTTTGTGAAGTCTTTGTCAAGTCTGTAGCAAGCAATTTGACAAGATTCTTGGTCAAGAATCTTGAGCCAGACTTGCTCAAGACAAAAATTGTTACTAGGGTTGGTACGATTTATATTTTTATATAATTTTTCTTGAAAAGATTAAGTTGATTAAAGATTTTCTTTCACTATTTCCGATTTTTTTTTAATGTTTAGCGCTCATAACTTTTTTTTGGAGGAGATCCTTATCATTTTCAATTGGCTTTATATCCTTGAACATAAAGAAAAAAAAAACGCAAAAATTGTCTTAAAATTAATTTTATTAATTTGACGTTTTGTGTTTGACGTTCACCTGTTCTCTGACAGCAGATATGTAAAATGAGCTGATTTTCACTTTCCGACTGCTGTCATGGCAACGGCTGGAAAATAAGCACTAACTACTAGATAGGTCGTAGGAAAACTATAATACGCCTCTGTTGTGAAGCTGCGAAGATTATAATGATAATTAAAAAAAAGTAATATTTTTTATAATTTCCTTAACTATTGAAACTCCTGTTTAAAAAACTTTTTAAACCGTTTATTAAGAAAGTTTATGAAAATTATGAAGGAGTTTTTCTATTTTCAGTTTCTTGAAGTACCCCTTACTTTTTTGCTTTATTAACTAATTAAAATTAATGAACTCTTTGCTTGACTAATTAGTCTGAATGAAAGGTAAATGCACAAGTATTAGAACGTGGACAAAATATAGAGTTTAAAATATGCTTCGTCATTTTAGTTATTTACTCTAAGGATTATTCTACATACGGGTAAATCCATGGTAACTCACATTACAGCCACAGACAAAATACTATTTCTTTTAAATATTAAAGACCTTTTTTTATTTATTATTATTAAATATTGGAATAATGAAAATTGCATTTTCCCAAATACTTGAAAAAAAAAATAATTAAAAAAAAAGAATAAAAAAATACTTTTTTTTTAAAAATCATTTTAAAAAAAAAATCTTTTTTTTTTCTTTTTGCGAAAAATGAAAAAACTCTTTTTTCTTAATTTCTTTTTTAACATAACTTTTTGTTTTTGGGGGGATTACTTTTTCGCTGAA
Organism: Brachypterus glaber; assembly: GCA_958510825.1. Classification (NCBI taxonomy): domain Eukaryota; kingdom Metazoa; phylum Arthropoda; class Insecta; order Coleoptera; family Kateretidae; genus Brachypterus; species Brachypterus glaber. The sequence continues at coordinate 10,653 of CAUEHQ010000310.1, forward strand.
TCGGAATTCGGGGTCAGTTTTACCCCATCAGGTCAGAATCAAGGGCAAGTCAGGGTCAAAATGAGAAAAAAATCATTGAATCGGCGCGAACCACTACTCTAAACGTTTCTGGGGTCGCTAAATCCGAATCTGGGGGCATGTTCACCCCATCAGTTGAGCATCAGGGTCAAACGAATTTGTCCAAACAGAGTTTTGTTACAATTTCTGAATCGTTACATTGTATATATACATATATACCTGATGAGGTGAAAATGACCCGGGATTCGGATTTAATGACCCCAGAAACGTCTTAGATTAGTGGTTCACGCCGATTCAATGTTTTTTTTCTCATTTTGACCTTGTATTGACCTTGATCCTGACCTGGTTGGGTCAAAACTGACCCCGGATCCGGATTCAGCGACCTCAAAAACGTATAGGTATGATGGTTTAGCTCGGGTTGCAGAATACTTTTTTGTCCGGTTCAATGTTTTTTTCTCATTCTGATCTTGACTTGACCTTGATCCTGACATGATGGGGTCAAACTAACCCCGGATCCGGATTCAGCGACCTCAAAAACGTAAAAGTGTGGGGCTGTGTTATTTTTGCTTTTAAATCAATATTTACATAATAAGCAAACAGATTATATAAGAAAACTGAGTATTTTCTAAAGTCGAACTAAAAGTGAATAACGGTGAATAACGGCGAACCGTGAAGGCTTAATTAACCACACCAAAAAAAAAAAAAAAACAGTATTTTTGGTTCAAATATACGTTTATTTCTTCGTGTGCTACAAAAACGTTTTTAATCATTTCTGTCCTAGGGGTATTACTCTCCGAGATATAACAATTTACAGATTTGCCACCAGCTTTTTTGTATTATTATATCAATAGGTGTTTAATTGTGGGTTAATCCATTTAAGTCGAGGGCATTGCTTGATATGTAATAGGCAAAAGTCCACAATAAATTAGGTCAGTCGCTATCATAAAGAATTGAGCTCACGCAAACCTAGACATGCCTTGCAACTTACCTACTTTAACTTTTGTCTTTAATTAAAATCGAGCGGCTTGTTTTCATATTTTTACACTACATTACCCTAATTAAAAATAATATTTATGAACAAATATTTCTTGTCCGCAATTTAGTGTTACGAAATGGTTATTTATCGGGTTATGGAAAACGTTATGTTAAATTATCAGCCGTCGGTATTATAACTTACTCAGTTAGGTTCAATGAACTAATAACTCTTCTCTCTAGAATAGGCATTTCATTCGTAAAAACTGACAAAAACGTGGCCAACATATACATTCGTCTGTCTTACTCACACAGCTTTGTTCTAATAGAGACAAAAATAACAGTTACTGCTTATTGTTATTGTTCAGGCCTGAACATACCTACTATTTGTTTAAAAACAAACCGAGATGTTGGCGATGCTTTATATTAACGGTAAGCGTATTCTAGAGAGAAGAGTTATTAGTTCGTTGGTTAGGTTAGCCATTCAATCTTTTATCGTATAGTTAAAGTATAGCCGAGCGGAGAATATACTCAACTACCAGTTGCTACTTTATTCGAAGCCGTAAGATTTAAATCCTTATAAAAATGAAAGCTTCTACATACATTTTTAATGTTTTCTCGTATTATAAAGTAATTTACCATTAAACACTACTAAAATTAATCACTGTATGTTTGAGATTACAACTGTACACAATAATTTTCAAAGTCTAATTTACCGCCAAAATGTCTATCAGTGTGCATACTAACTATTATTATTATAAGTGTCCAAAATTGTATAATTATGTTTAAGTCTAATATCACAAGTCCTAAAGTCTTTCAAAGATTAAGACGAAAAATATTAAAAATGTTTGCTATTTTTAATTCAAGAATAATTCTCAAAATTATTCTTAACAGAAACTAAATTTTCACTTGCTACTTTTTAACTGACACGGAGATTCTCTGAGCAAAACTAAATAATATCTGAATTTTTGCATGTCTTTATATAGGATTTTTAAAACAATAAATTAAGTCAATATTAAATTTATTTGGCAATTGTTTTAAGATGGGATTTTCTCAAAGAGATCGATTATATTTAATTAGCCCAACAAAGAGTCCAAATCTAATAAATTCACAAGATAATAACTATTCATGACATTCGAAACGATCATTTTAACAAAAAAAATAATATTTGTTAATACAATTAAATCTATGAGTCAGCTTTTAAGTTATGCCAAAACGAGTCCGAATCTAAACTAGAAAACCGAGATTTTCCGAAGTAATGAATTCTTAATTCAATATAAAATATACGCATCATAACATTAGTAATTTTCTTGTGGTATATCGGACAACCAGAAACATTGGTTGACAGCCAGCAGTAAAGCTTGTATTCTAGCAACATGGTAACACTGTTGATAGGAAAACTGTGGTTAGCGCTGTTTTGTCCCTGTTCGGACTCGTCAGCACAGTATATTCCCACAGACACAGACAATCTACTGGGTGAGTTTAATTTATGTCCACCCCTAAAATTAAGATTAATATTCATTCGATAAAAACACTTTGGTGATTTATATAATTTTATATTTAGTGGATTTAATTTTTTTGTTTCACTTCCGGTACAAATATGTGTTTTTTTAATAACACCCTGTAATTTTTTACCTTTTTAAAATTTAGCCGAAAATTATCTGTATATAAAAACGTTTTTAAGGTAAAATTACATCGAAAAATCTTTTACTTAATAAAAATAGGCAAGAAAAGCATTTATTACCTCACACTAAATCCGTCACTGACTGTGGCCCTTTCACGCCTTCGTAGAAAATATTTATTTTAATATTTCTTGATCTAGATTTTTTTACTCTAATGGTAAAATTTGTTGCGTGAAAAATAAAACAAAATTAAAATATAATTTATTTAGTTATGCACAGGTCTTTTAGCTATAAATTATGTGTATTTATTTTAATCTATAGAACTAAACAGTAAATAATATATATATATATAGAGAGATTGGGCCTAGATTGTGGCAAATATATTATTATACTATGCAGGAGTAATAAATAGGCCGTCCAAACAAATTTTATCAAATTTTATGTAAAAACCAAAATTTGGTGATTTCATTTTTACTTTAATTTTTTTTAAACGGTTTTTCCTTCATATACTTAATTTTTTCAAATGGAAACCCCCTTGGATGCTCTTAACCTTTTGGGCTACAAAATGGCGTATCTTTTTTGTTTTAATTCCACTTTTGCTGAAAATTAAGTCAATTAGATTTTTTTTTAATAAATAAAAATTAATTAAATGATTTTTTTTAGATGCAAAATTGTTTTCTGAATTCAAAAATGCAAAACAGGGGTTGTCAATTAAAAAAATTAAATTGGTTTAGTTTCCGGCGAAACCGGATGTGCAAAAAAAATATTTTGTACGCCATTTGGTAGCCCTTGTTAAGAAATATAATTAAGCTGAAGCTACAAAAAAAATAGCTTTGATTGGACTGAAAACAATTCCATTTTAGGGGGTGTTCATAAGGACACTAAATCTTTAAAGTCTACATAGAAAAAACGGATTCCTTGAACCAAGGACACGTGTCTTTGTATATGTTCAAGACCATATTCTCTTGTTTCAAGGCTGGCATTTTCTTGAACCAAAGTCAATGTCCTTGAATGAAGAGTACGGGTTTTGGAATAAAAATCCGCGCTCTTTATTCAAGGGCCCTGACTTTGGTTCAAGAAAATGCCAGCCTTGAAATAAGAGAATAGGGCTTTGAACATATCCAAAGACACGTGTCCTTGGTTCAAGGAATCCGTTTTTTTCTATGTAGTTCAGTTTCCTACTGCGTCACCGATCTAGTGTCCTTAGGTGTCCATGGACTGAAAATCAGCCGGTATAAGCTATAATATTAATTCAATTTAAATTTTGGTTAAAATCTGTATAAATATGGAAAACTCAGCTTTTGATGTATACCAGTTGTTTACAAAAACTTTTGTATACTTTGGACTATATCAATAAACAGAATTCTAAGGTATTACATAAAACTAAGTATAACATTTGTTTTGTTTGCATGTTTCGAACATGTTGTTTGTAATATATACAAGTATTACCTTAATTAAATTTGTGTTAAAACAAGACACGAGGTAATGTAAGGTAACGCAATGCTTCACAATTTATAGAATAATCAACGCACTGTATTACGTAAAACACTATTTTGGCGCACGCATCCATGTTTAAAGCCATATTTTCTTATTTCAAAGCTAGTATTTCTTTGAAACAAAGTCAATATCCTTTAAGTAAAGAGCGCGGATCTTCATTTAAAAACCCGTACTCTTCATTCAAGGACATTGATATTGGTTCAAAGAAATTCTAGACTTAAAACAAGACAATATGGCTTTAAACATATAAAAAAACGTGTCAAGAAATTCTTTTTTCTATTTTGCGACTCTTATAAGCTCATAATCACACGCATTTTGCGTGTTCTTATAGGCCCATAAGAAGTCTGTACTTTTTGTTCTTTTGGGTTGACAACAGACCTGGCCTATCGCTTGACATTTTCCATACAAATGTCAATGTCGCTTTAAAGTTGAATTTTCTACAAAATTTTGTGTTTAGGTTATTTTTACCATGTTAAAATTGTGGCTGTTAATGGAGCTCTCTACAACTAGAATTATGAAACAAAAGACGTCTACCCTATCTCTATCTCATTTGTGCTATACTTTCCAGCCTACCAAATAAATACTGTATTTGTTTTTCATACAACAAATACAGTATTTATTTGGTTGGCCGAAAAGTGTAGCAGTGAGCGGCACGAACGAACATAGCTAATGTGAATCTGTAGAATAAGATAATTCTACTAAAATTTAGATGGCGCCAGTAATTTCTTTAATATAGTTACACTTTTCGCCCGGCCAAGTAAATATTGTATTTGTTCAACAAAGAACAAATACAGAATTTGTTTGGTTGGGTGGAAGTGGGAGTGCATGTATGTATTATATCCTTTTTGGGTAGAACTTTTGTCCCTGTCTAATCTAACGGGAGAAATCTCCATTGCAGTAAAAAAGAGAAGAGATGACTATAAAATATATCAAAATATCATTTGTTCTTAGAATTTTAAACATGGTGTAAACTGTAATGCCAATCCAAAACAAAAATTCCTAAATCAGTCATCAATTTAAATGTAAGTTTTTTTAAATTTTAGAGCAAAATAGATAAAATTGTAACATAACATACGTTTTTAGCGCAAGTTAAGAAAACGAGCCGCTTGCGGCGAGTTTTCTAAAGTACTAGTGCACTTTAATATACTATTATTTTCTCTGCACGAGTCAAAATGCGGAAAATGATCTGTTTTCTAAAGGGAGCCCTAAAATATTTTTTTAAATTTTTTTTGTAAAAATGTATGAGTGCCATAAATAAAGCTTGTGTCTAAAATTTGCTAATATTTCTTTATTGATCTATTGATCTGGTTGACTTAATCAGAACTTTTTTCAGTATATCCTTCTAAACTCTGATAGCAAAGAGTATAAAAAATCAAGTTTTATAAAAGGATTAATCATTTTTATAAGGTTTCAACCCACTAAACTGCAGTAAAAACATTTGTTCTGCAAATCGTAAAGCAAGGCTAAATTTATGTACAAAACTTATTTTTTATTAAAAAAGTATCCCTATAAAGCAGAACTTTTTGTTGTAATTTCTTGTTTGAAAAGCCGTTAAATCTTTTTTTAACAAGAAAAGTTCGAATTAGACTCGTTTACGTTAAATACTTTGAAGAATATTTTAATACTACATAATTCATAACAAGCTGAAATGGGTACCCTTTCTAGACGGGTGACAATATCTTTAAAAGGCTATAATGATTTCGAAAACTATAGTATATTACATAACTATTGTGGAAAGTGACATATTGCATACACTTTCCAACGAGTTATGTACACTATTTTTCCTACGATCCCGAAAAGTTTCTTATTTTAAAATTTTCTAATTTTTATTAATTTTTAAGAAAAGCAAAGCACAAAATAATTATAAAGAGCATACAAATTTATATATGTAGGTATGTCAAACAGGAAATATGATTTTCATTTAGCTTTAGTTTTCTTGGTTTTATATTTAATACAATACATAGCTGTTTAATGGGTTGCCTATTCCTAAAAAGTCCAAACGAGTTGAGATATCTTCTTCAAATTTAGAAGACGTAAATACAACAACTCAAATCTTTTTGGATAAAAAATTTCAGCTTTTTTAATGTGGTCATGGGGCATGGGGAGCAATTTTTTAAATGAAAATTTGGTGTAATACATCAATGTAATTAGTGTATACAAATAAAATTTATTCCATCATTAATAATTATTATAATTATTTATAATTTTTTAACAACATAACTGGTTTAAATATAGCTTTTTAATTAGCTATAACAAAAAGATTATCTTCCCTAATCTACCACAAATGATTTTACAATAAAGCTCTTAATATCCCTAAAATAGAATCGATATTGGCTTGAATATAGCCGACTTCTTGTTCTCGGTTCATCTAAATTTTCTATTTCAATTGAAGTTTTCATCTTCCATCTTCTTAACAATAATTACACAAGCCCAAAAAAAATTAAAATTTCAATTACTCTTCGTATATTATTCCATCAATCTATTTTCTAATCATCGTACAGAGTGATATTGGTAGACTGACAGTTTCGGGCTGCTGGCCCTCTTCAGTAGAAAATAGATTGATGGAATAATAAATAAATATTTTTATAATTTTGTTTAAAATTAAAAATTCTGTCCTTACTAATTTTACGTCTAACCACCCGTTAGTGGTACTATGTGCTTGAGACACACAAGTCTTCAACTTGCTACCATTCAAGTCTCCAGATTAGGAGAGGTATGAGTAGTTGTCTACATCTAGAAATAGATGGCGCACAAGTCTACATCAATCTAATGGCTATATTCCTTTTGCGAGTAAAGTCTAAAAACGTTTTCTTAATCAGCGTGCAGAGTTGACTCTTGGTACTGAAGAGGGCCAGCAGCCCGAAACTGTCAGTCTACCAATAT
>CAUEHQ010000311.1:0-18761 GCA_958510825.1 Brachypterus glaber
ACACCATAATTTTTCCCTTCTTCCTTTCAATCTTCCAGCCTTACATCCCTCCAATTCACCCAAACTACATTTTACATCCAAATCTTCTCCCAGCCGTTATTTTTTTTTTCGAAAAAAAATTTTAAAATAAAAATTCTACTTTGACATTCTTAATAATCTACTTTTTTATTTTTGGTAATAAATTCATTGTGTAACCCTTGTTTCTATTAAAATTGTTAAAAAGTTTAAAAACTACAATAATCCAGTAATATTAGGATTTAGTTACAGAAAAATTTCCATCTTCGCCTTGTCATTATAAACATTGGGTGAAAAGTCCCCATGTGTGCGACGCGAGCTTAATTTTTAACCGACTTCCCAAAAACGAGGAGGTTATCAATTCGAGGTGTAACTTTGTTTTTTTTTATGTTTGTTCCCGCATAACTTTGGAACGGATGAACGGAATTTGATGACACCCTTTTGCAACTTAAAGAGGACATTCATGAGGTGGTCCCGTTTTAATTTGACGATCGGATAATGCCTGGTAAGCCGGATTATTAAGACAAATCTAATCGTTTTAACGCAATTTCACTTAAAACCGGCTTAATTTGGTTCTAATGCCAACCAATTTTTTAGAAAATGATCGGATAACTCGGATAAGTCGGATAACTTGATTAAGGGGTCACTCAAATATTACGGCAGGCTAAAAATCTTTTAAATGGCGCTAAACTTGATTCTATGGACCTGTAATATTAAAATAGCAAGAGAAAATTATAAAATTTGTGATTATACCATAAGGCGTTATTTTATTATTAACGCTTAAAGTTTAACAAAGATTTTCTTTAGTATTTCGTTTAAAATAAGGTTGGTTGGACTCTGAAATAAAAATACTACTAAATTTAATTTTTAGAAATTTATCTTTAAGATGATGACGTCACAAAGCACTAATAGTGCGTTGTGACGTCAGCAGCTTGTTGATACAAATCTACAAGTTCTGTGTCTCTAAAAAGTAAAAAATAAGTCGGTGCCAATTTCACAGCAAACAATTTAGAAACAAAAATAATTGTTAGTATTTAATTTAGGGAGTGGTGAAATTGGCACCTGCTTATTTTCTATTTTTTACTCTTCAGAGACAGAAGTCGGTTAATTTTTTTTGTATAAGTTTTTTTTAGAAAAGTGCTCGGAAAAGTGTAATTTACTATCTAATAAATAAATAATAATAATAATTTTACAGTAAAAAATAAGAAAAGTGAGAAAAATTAAGGAAAAATGGGTAAGTTTCTTCAAACAGTTAAGGGCCACTTGCACCAATGATGATTTAACTTTAAACTTGGATTAAATTGACGGCCGACCAATCAGAACGCAGCATTTTTAACTTAAACTCGGTTTGGCTGAGATAATCCCGTACCAAAAGTTGGTGCAAGTGGCCCTAAGTTAAGGTTATTTATGTATTTTTATGGTTATTGCTTTGTATTCGTGCAAAAATGTTAATTTTTTTGCGTATTTTGGCGTTTTATGACGTTTTTGCCAATTAAAATCAATTTTAAGCAAAAAAATTGTGGGTCGATGATTCGGCCAATCCGTCGGTGGGTGCGTCCGGGAAATATTGTAAGCATGATAACTTAAGAAAGCTTTAATCTAGATACTTGAAATTTCGCATACAGGTATGGGAACGTTCAAGTATTAAGTAACGCAATTTTTGATCATTTTGGACCCCCACCCCCCCCCTGTAACGCTATTTTCCTATACCATTAACATGGGCGTAGCACTCCAAAATGACCCCACCGTGGGGGCCCCACCCCCCTAGGAGCGTTACGTAATACTTGAACGTTCCCTATGTTACAAAAAGTTCTAGCTCGGTATTGTTTTTGGTAAAGACTTGGGCGCGGCAAGCGGGGCAAAATAATATTTTTTCACAAAAATTTCAAAATTGATATATGGGGGTTTTCAACATTGGATTGGATTTTAGCGGTGTTGGAAACCCCCAAATGTCAATTTTTATGTTTATTTGACAAAAATCAGTCTTTCTGCAAAAAAATTGATCCCCTGGCTCATAGTGCAATCGATTAGTTAAATTCTTAGTTTAGTGTTAATTATTAAGTAAATCAATCTTTACCTATTATAAGGTAAATGTCCCAAATATGGGACACGACCCAATTATCAGACACTTTTTCACGTTTTTACAAAAAACAAGATATTTAAGTAATAAAATCAAACAAATATTTTTTATTTGAAATTATGAACATATTTGAATCACAGCGTTGTATTATTTGCCACTTATATCGTATTTTTTAAGCCCTAATAACTAATAAACAGTCATGTGTCAGCAGCCACGAAATATATAGCCTTTTTCTAAGCAAAGTAAGTAAGCCAAAGTTTAACTTATAAGTGATTTTTTTTTAATATTAGGTATTGTTAAAATGTTTATCAAACTCTTTCCAATTTATATTATTGTAGTTTTATACCAATTTAAACCATTTTTGATGTTATTTTTAAGATATTTTTATATTAATATGCTGTCCGATAAATAGGACAATAAAATCCGATATATGGTACATTGTAGATGTATTTTTAACTTCCAATATAAAAAAGGAAATATTTTTTTAAAAAAAATGTTGTATACAATGGTTTTAAAGAGTATAAAGCTTTTTCCCATTTATCGGACTAGCACTTTCTTTCAAATAAGCCGTTTATTAGGCATTTTTAATAACTGTCCGATATTTGGGTCTATCCTATAATTTTGTAACACCTAAATATCGGACACCATAAATTAATGCAAAGTCCATGGACTTCCAATATTATCTTGATGATTATTTAATTGAGTATATCGCCAATGTTTTTTATAGATCTCAGCTATAATTAATTATAATCATGCAACCGATAATCGGCAAGCCAGCAATGGGCCAATAATTATTTATGCTCCGAGCGCTCCAAGCTTCAACTCAAACGGCCCTAAGAACACAACCCGCGCAAAACTTGCGCATGCGTCTTGACTTCTTCTCCTTCTACGCAAGATCAGATCGGTCCTTTACAGGCTAGCCGATAATCGGCACTCCAGCAATGGGCCAATAATTATTTATGCCGATTATCGTACGGTGGTTTGCTGGGTTAACACACCATCAAAGTCCGATGTTGCTCTAAAGTGTCCGATATATGGGACCGTTACCTTAATTAAATTAAAAACTTACCATCATTCTAAAAACAGACACCATTCTATTAGGATTGCAATTTTGTGGGTTTCGGTGCCAGTCCCAATTCGGATACGGTTTAATAATGGGATTTCCGTCAGTACTAACTTTATTAGTTACTGTTGCTAAAGTTGCTGGGACTCCGGGTTGGAATCTGGGCACAGACACGAAAACTTTATTTTGATCTGGATTACCTAAATTAAATTGAATATAAGGTCAACCACCTATAAGGTAAGTGCAGGTATTATGGCCATGTATTTATTATGGCCAATTTGCCATATTTCAAAAAGTAACGATGAAAAAATTTTGATTACAGTATTTTAAGTTAGTGTTTGTAACAAGATTCCTAAGGCAAGCGCTAGATCGCGCCACTATTAATGGCTTTAATTCTGCAACGATTTTAGTGATTTTCTTTTCGTTGGTAAACGATTATATAAAAATTTTAATATTTTGAAAATTCATAACAGTTGATTAAGGTAAGTACTTTTTATTATAGCAAAACTTCGTATTTAACAGTTGGTCTATATAGAATTTCAGTCAGTAAACGTAACTTAAAAAAAAAATTAGGAAATTTTCTACATTACAATGTAGAGTAATATGGCCAGTTTGTGTGTATAGTAATATGGCCATGGCAATAAGCATGCTTCCTGCAGGAAGCTATGAGGCTCGGTGATAGATGTTACGTTTTTTTACATAAATATTGTGTTAGACTAACAGAAAATTACAAAGGACCATTTTTATTTAGATTGTGAATAATTAAAAAAAATAGCTATGTTTTACTTTACCTAAAGCCATTAATTGTTTTTTTTTTAATATTTTATAAAGTGTATAGTTTTCATTTAACATTTCATTTTTTTTTTATTTTATATAATAAAAGGCAATACAAACAAGCATATATAAATACTTAACTTGATAATATTTAGAAAAATATGATTTATTTTATATGTGACCATATTACCAGCACCGTGTTGGTAATATGGCCAATTGATACATTTTTTTAAACGGCCTATATTTTTTATTTTTTAAAACTTTTCTCATGTTTTTCTTTAATAACTTAAGCATAAATAAGTAATCTGGGCTCTATAAGTATTATTTTGTTTTGAAGTTTTCTCCTTTAATTTTTATCAGCAATTATACGTTAACATGGGCATAATACCTGCACTTACCTTATAAGAAGTAATTTTGATTTTCGTAAATAACTATGAAAGAAAATGTTATTGGCATATCGGAAATAAGAGAAAATTAGAAAAAAGTCAAGTTTCAATCTGGATTCGAACCACGGTTTCTGGCCTGGCGCTCTACCAACAGCTACCGAGACTTCTCTTCGAAATAATATTTTATCCTTTTATATTTATATTTTTAACGCTCCTGTAGGGACATATTCCACTCGGCATGTAATATTACGGAAATGTTGTAAGGGGCTGTTCATATATTACGTAACGCAATTTTTCAAAAAAATTGACCCCCCCCCCCTGTGTAACAAACTGTCACATTTACAAATACCCCCCCCCCCCTGCGTAACGCGTAACAATATACAAATTTTGTTTCGCAATAAATTTAACTGTATTCTCACTATTGATTTGTTTTTCTCGACAAAACAAACATGAACCTAAAATATAGTATAACATAACCTTAAAAAAAATTTACACGAAAAAATCACTCAAACTTTAAATAAATATTCATAATCAATATCACACAGGGAAAAAATAATAGGTACCTCTTTTTACACTGAGTGTCACATATAACACGTATATTGTTTATGCACAGGTACACAAAATAGTACACACATTGGTGTTCTGTGAGTACACATTCCGCGCGAAAATGTTTCATCGCCGATGATTTATCGGCAAGATCACGCACGAACAGGGCCGTAAGATTATTTTTAATATCAATGTCAACAGTTTTTTTACAATATTATTTAAATATGCATAGTTTAGTCAATTTTTGTGTGAAAAAGGGAATTATGGGCCACTAAATAGTAATTTATGTTGAAATAAATATACATCTGCCAAGCTTAGGAAATAAACATTAAATTTATTAAATTCCGTTACGTAACGTTTACCTAGACCCCCCCTCCCCACTGTCACAAACTGTAACAATTTCTCTGAACCCCCCCCTAGGCGCGTTACTTAATATGGACAGCCCCTAATATGTCTGAAATATAACAACGAAATATATCTGAATATAACAAAGAAATATGTCTGAAATAATTCAAACATATTTTGTTGTTATATTTTAAATTAAGTATTAGTGATTAAGTTAAATATTTATATGAAATAATATTTATATGATTGTTGTGGACTTTATTTTATTTTTTTTTAGCTTGGTAATATTTCTAGTTTTTTTTTTTTTTTTAATAATGTTTGTTTTGTCATTGTTTGAAGACTTTATATATTTAATTTTTTTTTATTTGCAATTAGTTGAAAAAGTAATTTTTCATTAAAAGTTTTGCTTATATATTTTTTAATTCCCATTAAAGAGTTATTAAGCAATTCTAATTATTATTTAAAAATATAAGGAGTTAAAAGTTTTATTCACTTTTACTACTTTTTATTGTAAAATGAGTATTTTTAATGAAGTTTTGCCAAACACGTTTTATTATTCAAATAACAAAAAATATTCGGTGGGATATGTCCCAGCAGATGTTCAAAAATCCCTTTGGTTCTTGTAGGGACATATAGGTAAGTCCCAGCAGATGTTAAAAAAACCTATAGCCAAAAAAGAACATTTAATATGCACAGAACTGGGAAATTTTAGTATCTTATAGTCCAAACTTGGTATCAAGTGGTATCAATACTTAGTTATAATATTTGTTATATTTGGATATATTTGTCCAGCTTTAAAACACTATATGTGGCCCTGCACAAAGAAACCCAATTATTGTGTCAAAACCTTTTTTTTTGTCGCAGTCATACGTAGAAACGTTTTTTACCGAGGGGCTGACCGCGTCTGAAATTTGTACAAAAGAGTTACTTTTTCCAAAAAGTTACTCTCACTTCCTTCGAAGTTCCTCGGAGTTCCTTCGGAGTTCCTCCAGATTTCCTTCGGAGTTCCTCCGAGTTCCTTAGGAGTTCCTCCTGTGTTCCTTAAGAGTTCCTCTCTGGAAGGGGTAATTTTTGTCGGTCTATCTAAATATTTTGTGGAGATACGACAATTTATTTTAGAAATTTAAGCATATATTGATAAAATGTTTGTTGGACACTTAACTGTACATATAAAAGTATGTAAAAATCTCAAAATGTCCGAAAATGAAGATACGACAAACCAATACGATTTATGCACAAAATATTAAAAATTTAAATTATTTTAAAGAAAAAATTCCTCAAGAAAAAATAACTAGTTGTACAGCTAAACGGAAAATTTTTATTTTTTTAAAATATTATGTCCCTTGACATACGATGCCATTTAAAATTTTGCCCCCACTGCCTCCCTGTCGCCGCCTTACCGAATAAAAAATTTAAAAATATTGTAAATTATAGTTTCTGTTGTATGATATACACATTTCAAATTTTAAGTTTATATTTCATCCGGTTTAAAAGTTACGGAGGGTGGACAATTTAAAAGAATAACCCTGTATACACAGGGTGTTCAGTATTCCCTTAATTTAAAGAAAAGTTTCCCAATTCTGGTACCATATTTCCTTAAAATTCCACTAGAAAATGTGACAAAAATCCTATAATGATTCGCGGGGAAATTTCCTATATGGAACCTTCCTATAGGTTGTTACAGATTGGAATTTATTAACAGGGTAGGCACTTAGTGCCTATTCACAGGCTCGCATAAGAACATAATACATAACAATGCGATGCCGTGATTGGATTGATGTAGCGCCATGTATCTTGTAAGCCAATTACGCCACAGCATTCTTATGTTTTATGTTATTATGCAAGCTTCTGGATAGGCCTTAATATAACTTACGTTCATAATATACACCCACATCGAGGGGTGCAGGTTTTCCAGGATTAAAGTCTCCACTTTTTATTGAATTTTGTCGATCCAGTTCACTTTCAAAATCAAACTCTAACTGACTCCATGAATACTTCAATTTAAATGGATTATCTGACCTTCGAAATTTCAAGGCGGCTGTGAATACTCCAAACACAAAAAATAAGCATTTTGCACCTAAAAAAATATTTTTCTACCATCTAAAAGAAAAGATACACTGCTCATTTTTCCCATATTTTACCTCCGCGTGTGAAATGGATTTTTATTTTCAGATTCACTTTCAGCAACCTCAAAAACCCCAATACTTTTTTAACAATTTTCACAAAATCAGATTCAAATTCGTCGACCCCAAAAACCCATATATACCAATTTCGACTGAAATATTAAAAATATTTACCCCTTCATCAAATCAAATTCAATTTCAGCAACCTTAAAACCCCTATACCTATAGCAATTTTCAATTTTTTGTAAAAAAAATTATTTTTTCCCATTTGCCCCTCTGCAGAGGGGCAGAGTTCTGCCGCACACCAATGTTCACCACAAACAATCCCGAGCGAGAACTTTTGGTAACATACCCGTAGAGGAAAGTCGCCTAATTTCGGATACCATTTACAATGTATTCAATATTTAATACTCGGTATTACTTTTTGATATTTTTTTTATATAACCAGATACAACTTATTATAGCGAACCATGATTTATTATAAAACTAATTTTATTACAGTTTATTTTTTCCAAAAAACACGGTTAAAAAAAATCAGCGCATTTTTGTGCATTTAAAAAAGGGCTCCTAATTTAGGACATATCCAAAAAAAAATTTTCAAGAGTAGATCTGGATCCCATTGCTTATGTTTCTTGTTATTCCTTCACATTTAAGTCGTAATTTAATCATTAAGCGATTTTCTACGAAATACTATAGGAACTATAATTTTAGATTCCCAATTTCGAATATCTTCGTATCTTAGGTAATTTTCGTTTTTTCAAAATTGTTTATCTTAGTTTGTTGTATCATTATAAAAAAAATAATTAATGGTTGGTTATCCTGAATAATAATTACCTTGCGGATATCCGAAATTGGGAATCAAATGCACAAAAATGGTCTATCCGAAATTAGGCAACTTTCTGCTTTTTCTATTAGAAATTTGTAGAATGTTTACGTTTTCAAATTGCTTAATTATGAATAGTGGATCAACTTAACTAACATTATAACTTTCCCAAGACAGAATCACGAACTTTTATAACGATTATTTATAAAATAAACAAGCATAATAATGCAACTGAGCACAAAACTGCCATTTGCAATATAAACGATTTGTGCTGCCATTTAAAGGGGAGAAGCTCTACCATTATCATATTACAGGACGGATTTAGTTTGACTTTTGGCTTCACATAAAAGTAGGTTTCTGTTTACCTTTGCAGACAGTATCTTAAATACACTACTATCCGAAATTTGGAAACCATCCGAAATTAGGCGCATTTCCTCTATGTCAAATTTCAAGTCTCTAGCTTGAAGCGTTCTTAAGTTATCGTGTATACAAACAAACGCCTCGGATAAAGCGTTTGCAAATTTAACCGGACACTAGGTTTTTCAGAAAAATATTTTTAATTAAATGATTAATAATAAACATTTTGTAACAAAAAAAAAACGTTAATTTGTCCTTAGTATCGAGTATTTTCTCCTCTAGCTTGAATTATAGCTCTCATCCTTTTTGGCATACTCTGAATCAAAGAAGCAACATTATTATTAATAATCCGAAGATATCTGTTCCCTTTCATTTAATAGAGCTTGTTCCAGCTGAATCACTGTGTGAAACTCGGCGTATCCTTCTGCCGAGGTTGTCTCACATATGCTCTATAGGGTTTAGGTCAGGCTCTATTAAATGAATGGGAAAATATATCTCAGGATTATGTTGCTTCTTTGATTGAGTATGCCACGAAGGATGAGAGCTGTCATTCAAGCTAGAGGAGAAAATTCTCGACACTGAAGACAAATTGACGTTTTTTTTTTGTTACATGTTTATTATTAATAATTAAAAAAAAAAAAACTACTAGTGTCCGGTTAATTTTGCAAAAGCTTTATCAGAGGCGTTGCCCTTAAAACAGTGTATCTTCGTTAATAACAGAGATAGTAACGTGAATAAAAAAAAAATGTTCATAAAAGATAGGACTACAGTATGATTCCAATTAAGATTCAAAAATTTGGGAAAAAAAATCTTCTTACTTTTTCACTCTGTATATTCTCAAGTTGAAATCAGAATAAAAAAATTTACCATAGGATCGTTAATAAAGAGTCAACGGTTCAAAAAAAAAAAATAATAATAATGTAAATCAGATGAGCAGTTCGCTAGGAAATCAACATTAAAATTGTGGCAAATTTCTAGTGTCCGGTTAATGGAGCTCTCTACAACTAGAATTATGAAACAAAAGACCTCTACCCTATCTCTATCTCATTTGTGCTACACTTTCCAGCCAACCAAATAAATACTTTATTTGTTTTTCATACAACAAATACAGTATTTATTTGGTTGGCCGGAAAGTGTAGCACTGAGCGGCACGAACGAACATAGCTAATGTGAATCTGTAGAATAAGATAATTCTACTACAATTTAGATGGCGCCAGTAAATTCTTTAATAAAAATAATATAGTTACACTTTTCGCCCGGCCAAGTAAATATTGTATTTGTTCAACAAAGAACAAATACAGAATTTGTTTGGTTGGGTGGAAGTGGGAGTGTATGTATCTATCCTTTTTGGGTAGAACTTTTGTCGCTGTCTAATCTAACGGAAGAAATCGCCATTTGCGGTCGAGTGTATTAATAAAGTAATAATAAAAAGTAATAAAGTAGTAAAGAGTTTGTATAAGTTACCAGTCATCACGTACAGAGTTGATTAGTACAACAAAGCTAAAATATTATTTTTTCAGACACGATGTTTTAAAATTTACAGGGCAATATTTATTTTAAAGAAATTATTTTATTTTTATTTTTTAGTATTGGATCTAATTAGATTCAGTAGAATCCAGTTAGATCTAATACTTTTTTCCGGGTAGTATTTATAAACAAAAAATAAGTTAATAACTTTTTATTAGTTATTACTTATAAGTAATACCTATTTATTATATTATTCACAGCGCCAGCGCTGGAATAATATTATACAGTAGTTTCGAATTTCAAAAAAAAAAAAAAATCAAAAATCATCCTAGACAAAAAAAAATTGGATATAAATTTGTTTTATGGAAAAATAAGCAAGCTTTTTTTCAAATGTCCGTCTGTCCGTCCGTCTGTTCGTCCACCTGATGTCACGATTTTTGTAGACACGATAACTCAAGAACGAAGAATCCGATCGTATTGAAATTTTCAGGAAAAGCTTCTATGAGGGGAAGATCCCTATTGTTTTTGAAAGTAATCCCTCAAAAACAAAAAAGTTATGGGGGGTTAAACTTTAAAAAAAATCGAAAAATGCTGAAATAAAATCCGATTAACGTATTTTTTAAAATTACTTTTATTATAAGGATCCATTCTAAAAAAAATGAAAAATGTTGAAATTTTTTTTAGATTTTTTTATTTTTTTTTTCGTTTTTCGCAAAAAGAAAATTAAATAAAAAAAAATGAAAAAAAATTAGGTTTTTTTGAAAACTTTTTTTTGAATTTTTTTTTTCAATAATTTTTCGTTTTTTAAAAAATACCTTTTTTTTTTTAAATATATAATTTTTTTTGTTATTTTTTTTGAAAATTGTTTTTTCTTTAAGTATTTTTGAAATGCAATATACTATTTACTGTGAATAATATATAATGGAATGCGTAGCATTACATATCTTCTTGTTATAATACCTACCTTTAAAGACTGCCATTGTTGACAATAGTTAGTAAGTATTAGTATTACCACAAATATGGTCATAAATGTTCTGTTAACAATAAACAATTTGTAATTGCAGTCTAATTGGTATAAAATATATTATTTTAACAAAAAGAACGATAAGTTTATTCTAATACTCTTCACAGCGCCTACGCGCTATAGTCCAGTCAAAAGACATATTTTCTTAAATTTTTTACTTATTCTTTTTATTTTATTTGAAGTATATTATACAGACAAGTTCTACAATAAATTTAAATCAAGCGAAGAAGATGATATTATCAAGAATGAAAGAGAAGAACAAGATATTTGGAGGCTTTGTCCTAGTTTCTTCAGTCATCTTGGAGAAGAGTAAATACATCAAACACAATTTTGAGCTCCTGTTGGAAGTTTGAGATCTAAATTTTTAGTTGGATTACCACTCCTGTGGTTAAAATACCTTTGAATTAAGGTCCCATGTACGAGTATAAAAAAATATAAATAATAAATTTTAATTGCAATAAATGTACACAGACTGATATTTTAAAGGGTAGTAGTTGATGGTAACACTCCTGTTACTTTTTCACCGGGTGATTTGCGTAAGTGCCTATTCACAGGCTCGCAGAAGAACGTAATACATAACAATGAGATGCCGTAATTTACTTGATGTGCAGCCATGTAACTTGTAAGCTTCTGGATATGCCTTTAGGGGTGTCCGCTATCTTAATTAGCGTAACTAGGGAGGGACTTAGGGGGGCTAAGTCCCTCCCATATCAAACTATAAAAGTAAAATTACGCATATATTTTTTACAGATACATATATGTAGGGGCTCAAGCCCCCCTCCCCCAAAAACTTGGACCTGGTTACGCCCCTGGCTATCTTAAATTTTAGGGGTAAATGCGGTTATCTCGCACAGTGCGACCCTGTTAAGTTTAGGTTTTTTGGAATGACCACACAAATTTTCTTTTAGTTGTTGGTAGTAGACTACCCCCTCATTACATACCACTAGTCACCTAAATCGCAGTTGCTGCTTATTGGGAGATTTTTAGCTTTTTCTGTTTTTTAACTTCTTTTTTTTGGTATTATTAGAAAAAAATCAGTTTTTATTAATACTTTGGCAGTGCCGTACCGAAGGTAAAGCCAGTCTAGTATCAAGAACAACAAAAAAAAAATGGGTGGTCATTCCAAAAAGCATTTAGTGGCCGTAAACTATCTGTCGGCACTATCCGAAAATTTTGAAAAACATAAGGAACAGTCATCCGCTAGTACTTTACATAACAGCATAAAAATTATTTGGTAGATCAATTTGTTTATATTTATTTTTAAACAAACAAAAAAGAGAAATACCGTCATGGAGCATTTGTTGGTTAAAAACTACCCCTTAGCAAGATCCGAAAATTTTGAAAAAAATAGGGAACAGTCATCCGGTAGTACTTTACAAAATAGCGTAAAAATTATTTGGCATATCAATTTGTTTATATTTATTTTTAAACAACCAAAAAAGAGAAATACAGTCATCGAGCATTTGTTGGTTGAAAACTACCCCCTAGCATGATCCGAAAATTTTGAAAAAATAGGGCATGATCATCCGGTAGTACTTTACATAAAAGGGTAAAAATGATTTGGTAGATCAATTTGTTTATATTTATTTTTAAACAAACAAAACAGAGAAATACCGTCATGGAGCATTTGTTGGTTGAAAACTACCCCACAGCACGATCCGAAAATAGGGAATGGTCTACCGGTAGTACTTTACATAACAGCGTAAAAATTCTTTGGTAGATCAATTTGTTTATATTTATTTTTAAACAAACAAAAAAGTAAAATACAGTCATCCAGCATTTAGATAAAAAGTACTCCAAAAGCTAGAGGACGTTATTACTTTGTACCCCTCAGCACGATCCCAAATTTTTGAAAAAACTATGAAATGGTCTACCAGTAATACTTAATATAACAGCATAAGAATTATTTGGTAGATCAATTTGTGTGTATTTTTTTTTTAAACAAACAGAATAGAGGAACTCCGTCATCGAGCATTTGTTGGTTAAAAACTAACCTTCAGCACGATCCGAAAATTTTGAAAATAATAGGAAATGGTCTCCCGGTAGTACTTTATAATAGCGTACAAATAATTTGGTAGATCAGTTTGTTTATATTTAAAAAAAAAAACAAAACAGAGAAATATTGTCATCGAGCATTTGTTGGTTGAAAACTACGCCTCAGCACGATCCAAAAATTTTGAAAAAAAAAAAAAAAATAGGGAATGGTCTCCCGGTAGTACTCAACATAAAATAGGTATGTTATGTAAGGTACTACCGGAAGACCATTCCCAATTTATTTACAAAATTTTGGGAACAGAAAAGCTAAAAATCTTCCAAGAAGGAGCAACTGCTATTTAGTGGTATGTAATGAGGGGGTAGTCTACTATCAACAACTATAGGAAAATTTGTGTGGTTATTCCAAAAAACCTAAATATAACAGGGTAGCACTGTGCTGGCTAAATATGCATCTTACGATAAAAATGCATTTTACCAATTTTGTAAGGAACAAATTTCCAAAAATATTTGATAAAATAGTTTTTTTGATTATAATAATAACAATCGAGTTATATTCAAAAATAGCAATGTTGGAGGTACAATTGTTATAATCGATTTTTCAGCCTCGGAGGATAAAAGTGTTTATGAGAAAACATGTAGCTCTTGAAATTATATATAAGTTTCATATATTATGAAACTTTATAGGTATTTTAGTACAGTTGTAGTGATGTTGAAAATTCGATCACTAATGTAGTGATAGTGTATATAATTCAGTTATAGCCGAGCAGTTAATTATAACTTTTATTATAACTTACTCAGTTAGGTTGGCCATACAATCTTCTGTCATATTTAAAGTATACCCGAGCGGAGAATATACTTAACCACTTATCACTTTATTCGGGAGCGGGTATTCTAGGAGACGGCGCTTTGGAAACAGATAAAACGATTTCTTCTTAACTTAAGAATAATATATTAAATAAATGTGAATAAATTCTTCAAGAACACGAAAGATCAATTCTTACTTCTAATTCCTACTTCTATGCAAAGCCCTTAAATTTTAATTTCCATTATATATTAGTTTTCCATTAAATACTTCTAAATTAAAACATTTTATGTTTGAAATACCAACTATTCGCAATCATTTTCAAATCCCAATTTATTTTACACATTTTTCTTAGTGTATATTAAAACTGGTTCGTATAAGTCATTTAAATTATTTTACAAAATATTTTTCAAAGTTAATTAATATTCGTCAAAATTTCTATCAGTGTTCATACTATCAATATATATAAGTGTCCAAAATTATTTTTATATCTGATATCTCAAAATTTTTCTAAGTTTAAAAATTATTTTTAATTCAAGAATAAATCTCAAAATTAATTCTCACAGAAACTACATTTTCACTTTTGAAATTGACGTGGAGGCAGTCTAACTAAAACTGAATAATTATGAACCTTTTCATGAGCTTATATACCCAATAAGAAGGTCACTAGTTAAATTTATTTGACAATGCTATTAGCGCAAAATATCTACAAAGATACCGCGCATATTTAATTACCCCGACAAAAGAGTTTCAGTCTCATCAATTTGCAAACTAATTGCTATTTCTGACATCTGAAACGATCATTTTAACCATAAATTAAATTTGTATAAACAATTTGGACTACTAGACAACTTTTAAGTTATACCGACAAGAATTACCGAGGAGGGGTCCGATCAAATGTAGGACACACCGAACTCTTCCGAAGCCGAATCTCGTGAAGCCAGATTGTATCATAGCGCAATAATAAAGAAATATTATTTTAAAATTTTAACAACATATAAAATATTCAGATCATAACACAGTTACAAAGGGTGCAACTCACCCTCTGCAACCATACCAAAATACTTGAAAATTAAACTTATAGAGAATTTCAAGAGATAAAAGTTTGCTCATAACCACTTTTATCCTCCGATGAATTTGGTTGAAAATAAATTACCCAAAAGCAATTAATTAAAAAATCTTTCAATCTTAATTTGAATTTGGTAATATTACAGTTTTTAAATTCTTCTTTTAATATACATTTGGGTTAAACACTTCCAATTTAAATAAAAAATTTTTTCATTTTTTTTTCATTTTCTTTTTACGAAAAACGAAAAAATTAAAAAAACAATAAAAAAAGAAATTTTCAAAATAAAAAAAAAATAAAAAAAAAATAAAAAAATCACATTTTTTTTAAAATCTTTTTTTGACAAACAAATTACCTCTCATTCTAATTATTATTTATATCAATACGACTGTACCTAGCAACGTAAATGGGCGTAAATAGCTCCTATTATGTTGTAAAGTCGCCTGTGCAAGGCGTCAGTAAAGCGTCTTAAAAAAGACGTCTTAAAGACGTTACCTTTTGTAACATACGACGTCGTTAAGACGTCTTTAAGATGCATATACGGCGAAAACCGAGGTTCTTAAGACATCTTGAATGACGAGCTACGACATCTTTAAGATCTCTTTAAGTCATCTTTATGCTGTCTGGGAAGTGTTAATATTTCGTTGCTTGAAGTTAGGTTTACTTTAACTTTAACTTGCGTTTAAGTATTTGGAATAATATAGTATCCACTGTGTATAATAGTATAGTGTATAATGGAATGCGTAGCATTACATATGTTATACCTTTATGATATGATTATCTATTTGTGTTATTACAAAAAAAAAACGTTTACATACTTTAATATAATAGGCGTAGTTTAAGACTTGATACAAAAATTAAATTATTAACAGTTAAAACACAAAAGTCGACAAAAATATAAAAATATTTTATCCAATACTTATTATGGGAGGCATAGCGTAGTGGCTAGCGCGTATGCATAGCAAGTCTACTATCGTGAGTTCGATTCTCACTGGCGCCGATTTGCCTTTTTCAGTTAATTAATAATTGAAATTTGGCGAAGGCGATAAGTGAAACGGACACTCCCTAGAAACTGGTTCGAAAGTCAGTATAAGCCGGTGGTTCCCTCTACTACTAGCCCACACAAGTCCTGGACTTAGGGGATGCTTAATTAAGTAGAATAGTACGAGGTTAAACAAACATGTAATACATACAGATAATGAGACAATTACCACCTTTATTTTAAATAGATAAACTCAATAATAACTCCCGTGTGGCTTTTACTTTATTGAGTGGATAATTATTTATTTTACCCACCCAACTGTCACTTGTGAAATTATTTTCTTGTAAATGTCATTAAAATTTTTAATAAAAATATGAATTCCTGAGCTATTTATTGGATAAAACCTTGTATGGCACTCATGGGTAAACCGATATTCCCCTCTCGAAGCCAAGCAGGTTAATTTACTTTACCCACTAGTAGCATAAATAACTATGACTAAATTTAAAACGAGGGGTAAACTGCAGAAAAAGTTTGTACACCTGCATTCCTTTTAAGAGCTTATCTCTTAAGATTTCATCGAGATTTCCTTAAAGATTGCCTCGAATTTCTTCAAGATTAGCTCGAAAATCCTTGAAAATTACTTAAATGAGGTCTCACGGTGGTAAATATGAGATTTCCTCGGATATCCTCGAGAGATTACCTCCAAGATTTTATACAACATGCACACCTGAATTCCTCAGCAGTTTACCCCTTGATTTAAAATCTTGAACAAATGCAGAATTTAAAACTAATATTACAATAGCATGTCAATCGTAAAAAAATTGAACCACCTAAAAAATTTGCCGTTTTTAAATCGTTAATGGATTTAACTATTTTTTTTTTCATTAAAAGCCTAAACTTTCTATACTTTTGTCTTTATTTAGTATGATTAAAAAAAGCATACAAATATGCTTTTATTAACTGTTAAATTAATTAATTTTATATTGTAAATTTTTTTGAAAGTTTTATTTTAAATTTTTATTTTTTAATTCTACATTTTGACGAAGTCAACGTAGAGTTGACGAAACGTTAATGCAGTAATAAATAGTTTAATTCTATATAAGTATTTCGTTTTTGTTAAATATTTTAAGAAGAATTCCCAACTAGCATTTTTGTTTGCCGCTACGTGATCCTTATCTTAATTGAAACAAATTAAGTAGCTTCCTACTAAAGTTTATTTTTTTAAGGTATAGTTATTTTAAACCTTCCCGCTTGTAAACAATCTCGAAATTACCATAACAACGTAAGATAGGCATGCGTCGTAAGCGAAATGACTAGGCCCAATTTACACAACCGTAAAACGTTGACGTGCCATTAACGAGAACAAAACAATGGTTTATTCCTCTTTTATTGGAATAAAAGTGATTTTATAAGCAAATTTTGTTTCTACAGGAATACAAAAGTGTTTTTTAGCAACAGCTTTATCAATTCTCTTTTTTTACATCAAAACATCATAAAAACAAAGTAAGTAGACAAAAATTATAAATTTTGGTTATGTTGACATTTAAAACAAACCACATACTTCAATATAAATCGGACTTTGTAGAGTATTTAGCTGCATATTTAAAATGACTATACCTTAAAAAAATAAACTTTAGTTACAGGAACGCTATAGTTACGTAGTAATTACGTCGATATTACCAAAATAGGGAAAAATATAAGGATAACAATTACGATCTTGCTACGTGTTTGTAACCTAGTTCGAAAAAATCTCATTAGAAAACAGTTACTACGTAGCCACGTAATTATATGGTAGTTATTTGTTACTGCTACATGGGCATACACTGAAAAAACTGATGCTTTAATGGCGAATGAATCCGTGCATTTGCCGTTTTTGCTTTTGTGGCAAGGGAGACACCTTCATTTCAATGGTGCTGCTTTTGCGCTAAACAAAACCACTGCAATTGGGTCAAATTCATCGTGCATTTGCCCTGTTATGCACTCGAGCCAAATGAGATGCTTTTATGTCAAATTTTGGCTTTTCAGGCTTAAGCCATGCTTTTGTTAGAAAGTCTGTCTTCAGCACAAAATTACTGAATTTGGCCCAATTTCTGCGTGTTTTTTCTCCTATGCTTTCAGAGTTAAATGAGATGCTTTTATGTCAAATTCGGAAATTTACACCTAAAGCATGCTTTTGGTAGAAGATCGGTGCTTTTGGCATAGGTACATTCCGAGAGGCGTAGTTTCGTATACACCTCTACACGCTGGTACCCGGTGGCTACCATAAGTCTCGCTTGAACATCGATACTGAACGCAGATGCGTGTGTTTTTCCCGTTTTTTTTTTTTGGTTTTACGGCCAGAGTGCATGATGAATAGTAACAATGTAGAAGAATTCTTGGCGGGGTGTGGTTTGAGCCACTTGTTATCAAAATTTCGAGGTATGTATATGTGTCTATTGTTAAGTTCTATTTGGTTAGGTTTTATTGTACTAAACAATACGAAACAATGGCAGGTTACACGTAGGTGCCACGAATACCTGTACCAATACTTGAAATACATTAAATTGGGGTAAAAATTAAGAATAAAAAAGTATGGGAATTTCCAGACATTTCAAATTGCAAGCCATGGCGATGGTGTTGGGCGTCCATTTTTTTTCAGTAGAATCCTGGTCCTGGTGTTTTGGAGGAAGGTTTTCCAAAAACCTTGCTTTTAGGCTAAATTCACGAGCATTTGCAGAAAAATCTTATATATATATATTCTATTACGCTAAAGTCTTAAGATTTTGTTACAATTTCGAGAAAATTTTGCCTCCTTATCGCTCATATTATATATTCATGTCTTGTTGCCAAAATCAACTTTTTAACTTTTCTTGGGGGGAGAGCGTATATAATACTTACATCCTGATCCAGGAAGGGGGTGCGCCCCCATTTTGG
>CAUEHQ010000312.1:0-13516 GCA_958510825.1 Brachypterus glaber
TTTTTATATCAATACGACCGTACCTAGCAACGTAAATGGGAGGGAGTATTATGTTGTAAAGTCGCCTGTGCTAGGCGTCAGTAAGGCGTCTTAAAAAAGATGTCTTAAATACGTTACCTTTTGTAACATACGACGTCGTTAAGACGTCTTTAAGATGCATATAAGGCGAAACCGACGGTTCTTAAGGCGTCTTAAATGACGAGCTACGACATCTTTAAGATCTCTTTAAGTCATCTTTGTGCTGTCTGGGAAGTCACCCCCCTCCCCTCCGTCTTAACTTTTGAACGAGTTTAGATATCGACTTCAAATTTAGAACTCTTAAATAAGACAACTTAAACTATCTTTAAGCATATATTTGAACTTTTAGCTCTTAAAATGTGGGCAGGGGGCATGGGGCGAAATTTTTTTAAATGGAAAGGTGGGTCGTGTGATACATCATTTTAAAGCTTATAAAATTCTCCATTTAACTGTATATTTTTTTATTTTTTTAAATTTTTTTGTTGGGTTTAAAATAGGGTCGAAAATGGGTATTTTTGTCAAAATTTCTTTAAAAAATCCAATCAATTTTTTAAAAATGCCTAATTTCATAAGAAAAAAAGTAAATTATACTTTTAAACAAATTTTAGCTGACATAAATAAAAATTAACAAAACAAAACTTAAAAATTTATTTTTTTAGCACAAAAAAGTGAAAAATCAAAACCTTAAAAAACATGTTTAAAAAAATTAAAAATATATGGTTATATAGATCATTTTAATGGCTTTAAAATGATGTATCACACGACCCCCCTTTCCATTAAAAAAAAATTCCCCCATGCCCCCCTGCCCACATTTTAAGAGATAAAAGTATCAAATATATGCTTAAAGATAGTTTAAGTTGTCTTATTTAAGAGTTCTAAATTTGAAATCGATATCTCAACTCGTTCAAAAGTTAAGAGGGGGGGGGTGACTTTTGGACCGCACTGTATGTATTACTCTAATAATTTATTTTTACTTATATTAGGCTTAATGGGTGCAGCAACAGTATTGGCCTTCGTAAAGGTGGATGCGAACCGAAAAGACGCGTCTTTCGAAAATGTCATCAAAGACGGCAGCAAAGAAGGTTTTAGATATCACGCCTACAACAACGAAAGATACAGGAAGCATATGGAACACCTTCTGCCTTATTACGATAGCTTTGGTATTTTGGATTGATCTGATTTAAAACGTAGTTTTTTCTAGAATTTTCACATCAAACAATTTTTGTAGGTCCTATAGCGAAAAGAATACATACGTAGTTTTCGAACGATCCTCACGCTTTTTTAATGATCTGTGAGCCGCAGAGGCGTAACCAGATCCAAATTTTGGGGGGGCTTGAGCCCCTAAAAAAATAGTCAAGTTTTTAAGTTTGCCTGTCTGTGAGACTTTTAAAGTTTGATTTGGGGGGGCTTAGAAAAATTGGGGGTGGGCTAAGCCCCCTAAGCCCCCCCTCGTTACGCCTATGGAGAGCCGAGATACTTAAATTTAAAAATTTAGCGTGTAAGGACTTTTTTTGCATGATGCTTGTTTTAAAACAATCACATCACAATTGTGATTGAACGGTAAATTTTGTTTATTTTTGTTTGGGGATCACTGTATTATATCTCCCAAATTCCCGCCCAGACAGCACAAAGATGACTTAAAGAGATCTTAAAAATGTCGTAACTCGTCATTCAAGGCGTCTTAAGAACGTCGGTTTTCGCCGTATATGCATTTTAAAGACGTCTTAACGACGTCGTATGTTACAAAAGGTAACGTCTTTAAGACTCTTTTTTAAGACGCCTTACTGACGCCTTGCACAGGCGATTTTACAACAAATACCCCCTTCTATTTACGTTGCTAGGTACAGTCGTGTTGATATAAAAAGCGTAATAAGAATTAGAATGAGAGGTAATTTGTTTGTCAAAAAAAGATCTTAAAAAAATTAAAAAAATTGTTTTTTTTTTGAAAATTAATTTTTTTAATTTTTTCGTTTTTCGTTAAAATTAAAAAAAAAAATGAAAAATTTTTTTTTTATTTTTTTGTTTTTAAAAATTTTTTAATTTTTTTAATAGTTGATTGTGGTTAATTTATTTTTAGCGATGAGTATCGAAGTTAAGACGTCTTGTACCGATACTTAAAAGACATCTTAAGACATCATAATCAGATATCTTTTAAACATCCCTAAAAAGAAGTCCATAAGATATCATTTTTATGTCTTTAGGCGTCCAGACATAATTAAGATCTAAAAAAGACGTCTTTAAGATATCATGTGCTGTCTGGGCGGGGTATGGTGATAGCACAGACCACCAAATTTAAAGTGTAAAACACTAAGAAATTTATCGTATTTTATCACTATAGGACCCACAAAAATAATTTTGAAAAATAAAATATGAATCGTTTTACCCATAAGCGGCGACTTTTTAAAATCGCAGGGGGCAATTTTTTTTTTAAAAGTTATAAATTTTTATTAAATGAAAAAAAAAGCTAAAAATGTATTTAAAAATTATGACGCTTTTATAATATTTAAAAGTAGAGGGGGCCATGGCCCCGGGACCCCCCCCCCCCCCCCGGAGTCGGCGCCTATGGTACACTTTTGTAAAAATAAAAATAAAGTCCAAACCAAGTTTTAATTTATTTAAATCTATTTCCTTATACCCTATATCTTATACGAAGGTCCTCTATGCTATCATATAGCCTAAGGACAAAAATAAATTAAAAAAAACAATTTTTCAAAAAATTCCAACTACTAACTTTTTATATGATTTTTTTTTTTTTTTTTTTTGATAAACAGAAATAACGAATGGTTTTTAAATCATTTCCTTTTACCCTCTTACGCAACGAACTAACTATTAATGACCATATATTTTTTATATATATTTTTTTTGGCCATAGATTACTAGAGGTAATGACTCTTCTTTCTTAATATATGCAACTAATTATACAGAAGTCTAATTTGTAAGTTGCCAATTCAGTGCCTAGGCAACTAACAATACAGTATTGTGTATAATTGGTTATATAAAAGAAATTAGTTTATACAACTTTTATGCACACAAGCACCTCATACATTAGATCATATATACATAGATGCGCCTTGAGTCCACGTCAAACCGAAATGTTTTCATTGCTATATCCAGGTAGATTTCACCTTCCCGCTTCTGGTCACCACGCGCGGCTATAGTGGTTTGTTGACAAATATGTTATACTTCACCCACAGAACACTAGACTTCACTTCCTCGCCCTTTGTTTACAATTGGCTTTGTATATGTTTTACATAAAACAAATCAACATTAATTCCATATCTATGTATATATGATCTAATGTTATTAGTTCCTTGGTCTGAGAGAAGCACATGTTGTTTTGATTTGAGGTTATGTTCCTGATGTAACTGTCTTGTTGTGAATATTTAACAAAAAAAAAACATGGTAAATAAGTGGAAACCAGTTAAGTTAGATGGAAATTTATTTAGTGGTGGTGTGGAGGGTTTAATAGGCATAGAAGAATGTACAAATTACAATTTAGATGACATCGTATTGGGAAAAAAAGTAAGTTGGAGAATATAATTACAATTTCTATAAAGGAGTTGGGTTCCCCCAGGAGTCGTTTATTATCACGGGTCGGATCGAAGTAGCCATTTACCGGGGGTATGCAAAAATTAGAATTTAAAAAAACTCTTTTTCCAAGTAAATAGATACTTTAAACTATTGTTCCCGAAGCGAAATGTCATGTCGATGCTGTTAATACTCAGTGAGTCACTTGGTCATGGTCCATGACTCGTAGAGAAAGACTTAAATTTTTTTTTGTTTGAAAGCGTTTCCCTTTTCAAAAAACGAATAATTAATTTAAAAAAAAACAATATTTTTGTATTAACTATTCGTTTTTTGAAAACCGAAACAATTTTCAAAAAAAAAAAATCATTTTCCACAAGTAATGGACCATGACCAAGTGACTCACTGAGTATTAACAGCATCGACATGACATTCCGCTTGGTGAACAATATTTGAAAGTGACTATTTACTTGAAAAAAAGAGTTTTCTAACATTCTAATTTTTGCATGCCCCTGGTAATGGCTTCTTCGATCTGACCTGTGTTTATTATAAACGGTTTATAAGGACTTTCTTTCTGGTCCAAGCCAGTCAAAAACCATTTGACTACTATGAAGAAGCCATGTGAGCAGAGGTGTAACCAGGTCTAAATTTGGTGGGGGGGCTTTTGCCCCCTACATATATATATGACATATACATTGTATATGTAAAAAATATATGCGTAATTTTACTTTTATAGTTTGATTTGGGGCAGGCTTAAAAAAAATTGGGGGTCCCCCTAAGTCCCCCCTAGTTACACCTATGCATGTGAGTCACAGGGATCCTAATGAGTCACTGTGGACTAGGAAAGCACCTGTTTAAGATAAAGATGTGAAATGATCCAATCTGTTGAAGCTGCAGGGGGGACAAAGAATAACCCTTCCACTTCCTAGAACAATGTAATTAGTATACCAGAATTTGAGAAGAGTTCTGGGATTCCTAGTATTCAATAGTAAACAGAAAATCTAACTGCACTTGTGTGGACATATGTCGTCACCAGTATTCCCAACTCGTGGGAAATTTCCCATATTGTGAGAATTTTTTCAACAAAATTTTGCAAAACGGAAATAGGGAAGAAATTTTAATATTCCATAAAATATGGGAAATTTCAAGGACCTTGGATATTTTTTCAATTTCTGATTAAAAGCATATACACGATGTATTTGAAATAGGGTCGGAAATTTTAACAGATTCTACATCATTAAATATAAAAAGTACCTATAAACATATGTCTAAAAATGCGTCATAAGGGAGCTACGCCCCTTTGAAAGTGGCTAAAAAAATCGGTTTTTATTTAATAACTCAGGAACCCTTTGAGATATATCAACAAGGTTTTGCACGTCAACTAATCCCACCAAGGCCCGTTTTTATGTGTTATTTTCATGTACTTATTTTAACCAGGGGTGTGCGAAATGGGGGGGGCTTATCAGTTTTTTGTCCCAAACTTTTTTCTGGGTAACTTTTTTGCAATTTTATTTTTGAAATATGATTCCTCAGGTCAAAATACATAAAAAAAGTACTCTTGTTGTAATACTGTAGGATTAACCGTTTTCGAGAAAAATTCATTTGAAGGTGAAATTCCACGGTTCGAGGACGAAAAATTAAATACTAAAATGTTGAAAACCAAAATTTTAATGATGTAGGGCGAATGTACATTAAAAACTAAGAAAAAAACCTCATATACAGGTACTTCCAAAAATGAATCCTAATGGAGCTATGGTCTCCTAAATATGCACCATCTTTAAAGTTCTATGGTAGCTTTAAAAACGTTTTTTTGACCTACATGTATGGAAACTTTTTTTCTTAGTTTTTGATGTAGAATAACATTGCATCATTAAAATTTTGGTTTTCGTTTGGACTTTTTAGTATTTAATTTTTCGTCCTCGAACCGTGAAATTTCACCTTCAAATGAACTTTTCTCGAAAACGGTTAATCCTACAGTATTACAACAAGAGTACCTTTTTTATGTATTTTGACCTGAGGAATCATATTTCAAAAATAAAATTGCAAAAAAGCTACACAGAAAAAAGTTTGGGACAACAAACTGATAAGGCCCCCCGTTTCGCACACCCCTGGTTTAAATAAGTACGTGAAAATGACATACAAAGATGGGCCTTATTAGGATTAATTCACGTGTAAAACCTCGTTAATATATCTCAAAGGGTTCCTGAGTTATTAAATAAAAACCGATTCTTTTAGCCAATTTCAAAGGGGAGTAGCTCCCTTATGACGCATTTTTAGACATATGTTTATAGGAACTTTTTGTCATATTTTATCATGTAGAATCACCTGTTAAAATTTCAAATACACCGTGTATAACTATACTGGAAATTCAATAAAACCTGCAGTGACTCATACCTCTGCTGCTTTCGTATAAGTGGTCCGCCTTTGCGGAAAAAGTCCAAATAACGCGAGACACCCAAACTGGTATGATTCGCCTTTTACCACATATTCGCAACTGAGTCACTGCAGGTTTTATTGAATTTCCAGTATAATTTGTTTCTAGTTTATGTACAACATCTAGCGTCATTTTGCTGTACTCATTACTTCATCAAATTAATGCTAAAAAATATAGTTCCCTATTTATTTATTTTTACACAACAGTGAAATTACACAACAGTCAGGAAAAAAATTAATGCTCCGTAAGTGCTTGCCTAGGCCTAGGCCAAGCCAAGCCAAAGTTTTACATTTACATGTTTGTTTAACCTCGTACTTTTGTACTTAACTAAAAAAAATGGCCAATTCAGCGAAATTATACAGAAATTTTCGTTTGGACTTTTTAGCCAGATTTGCATTTTAACGAATTTTTCAGAATATTTGCCTGCGGCTAGTTTTCAACAAATCTGATTTTTTATATGGTCAAATTTTGTCAGGCCTACCATAAATAAATACTTTTGGTTGGTTTGTATATCCTTATTTATTAAAAGTATTTCTGATTTTTTTATTCCAGAATAAAAGAAAGTTAAAATTAACTAAAGATAAAAAGCCCAACAAGAAAAAGAAAGTTAAAAATGAAAATAATGAACAGAAAACTAAAAATGAGGAAAATATAGATAATTCACCTTCAAAAAGTGGTAGAACTACATCTAAACTTACAGAAACTAATGAAACAGATTCTTATTTAGAAGAAGTAAAACAGTGGGAAAGCTTTGGGCTCCCAAATTCTGTTTTAAAGGCTTTAGCAGAGCAAAAGTTCCATACACCAACCGAAATTCAATCACTTACGTTGCCTGCTGCTGTATTGGGAAGAAAAAATATCTTGGGAGCAGCTGAAACAGGTAGTGGAAAAACATTAGCATTTGGTTTGCCAATTTTAACAGGAATTATAAAAATAAAAGAAAACAGTAATAATGAGAATTATCTAGAAGAAGCTGAAGAGTCTGATATAGAAGAAGAGGAGGAAGAAAATTTAGATGAAAATGGTAAGCAAAAAAAATCCCCAGGTGGTAAAGATACATAAAAAAACGTACCTACTCTTGTTTTAATACCAATTGGTAATTGGTAAAATATAAAAAAAAATGCATTTAAAGGTAAAATTTCACGTTTTAAGGACCAAAAACTTTTTAAGCAAAAGTAAACAATAAAATGTTTAATCTGTGGCTTAGTTCTAAAAGGGCCAATTTCACTATTTCCTTATTATGAGTTATACCGCCGAACTACATTTTTTTAGATCTATATAACCTAAAAAGGCCAATATCAATGTTTGTAAGATAAATATAGCTTTTAAGCGACAAGGGCAGATTTATGTTTTCAATAAACATACCTGTTAAACTGCTAAAATGGCCAATGTTTGACTTAGTGTATCCGTTTAAAACTTACGACCAGTAATCGGCATAAACTCTGTTATGACTCATCAACGTTGAAAATAAACACAGAAACATAGGCTTACGGAATAATTTTGCCGAGTTATGAGGGAAATTTTTATAAAGGTCACTAAATCGAAACATTTGACGACTAATTTGTTACACACAACAATATTGACTATACATATTAACTATAAATATGTATATATAGAGTCACTTCATCTTAGTCTTACTTTGTTCTTTCGTTCTCTTTCGTTAGTTTTCGGTTTTTGGACTTAGCTTTTCTCTCAAATTTGTATAAATTTTCGTGAAACTCATAAATTAAATTGAAATTTTTCGAATTATTCATCAAAAACTATTAAAATTAGTAAGCATTGAAGTGTGACGATGAATATCTTTTAAACGCTTAATTTAATCGACAAATCATAAGAGACCATTTTTGTAGAGCAGTTAATTTCCTACAAAACTATGAATTGGGCAATTCATAACAATTTTTTGTAAGCGAGTTAAAATTCAAAAGCAAAACAGAAAAGTCTCCTAAAATAATCAAACTTTAACCTTTGATATCTTTTAAATGGTGAGGTTTACGAAAAAATTGTAAGAGACCTTTTTTGTAGAGCGTTCGATTTCCTACAGGAATATGAGGAGAGATACTTTTTAACGAACAGTTGTCAAAGAGATATGAATTTTTGTTTCTAATACTGAGAAAAAAAAATGGAAAATTGTAAAGCGGAGAACCTTTTTATCAAAATTAAGAGCTCATATTTGGTGAGAATTTTCTAGAGGTGTCTAGCAACCGATTTTTCAGAGTATAGAGTAAAAAAAAAATAGTCGGTTTTTTTGACCCACCCTAGTACACTCGGATGATTTTTTTCATTCTCGTATAATATATACTAGTGTCATACGAATAATTTTAGGTATAGGTTGTGTAAAATCAATTAACAATATCAAAATGGATGAAAAATTTAATCTTAAACCGTTGTATGCCCTTATCCTAACTCCGACAAGAGAGCTTGCGATGCAAGTCAAGAGCCATTTAAGTGCAGCGTGCAAGTACACAGGAATCAACGTTGCCGTGGTTGTGGGAGGCATGGCCGCTGTAAAACAAGAGAGAATATTAAGTAAAGGTCCCGAAATTGTTGTCGCAACTCCAGGCCGCCTTTGGGAACTAATCCAATCAGGAAATCCACATTTATCTCAAATTGATAATATAAGGTAAGTATTTTGATTTTATAAACACAGGGATTCCCAATGGAGCTCTCTACAACTAGAATTATGAAACAAAAGACGTCTACCCTATCTCTATCTCGTTTGTGCTACCCTTTCCAGCCAACCAAAAAATACTGTATTTGTTTTTCATACAACAAATACAGTATTTATTTGGTTGGCCGGAAAGTGTTGTACCGAGCGGCACGAACGAACATAGCTAATGTGAATCTGTAGAATAAAATTTAGATAGCGCCAGTAATTTCTTTAATAAAAATAATAAAGTTACACTTTTCGACCGGCCAAGTAAATATTGTATTTGTTTAACAAAGAACAAATACAGAATTTGTTTGGTTGTGTGGAAGTGTATGTATGTCTTCTATCCTTTTTGGATAGAACTTTTGTCCCTGTCTAATCTAACGGGAGAAATTGCCATTAGGGATGTTAAAAAACGGTTTTTTTAATTATTAAATACGTTGTTTTTAAACATTGTTTCGTGAAAAAATAGGTAACTAATACTCATTTAGTGATAATAAAATTTTACAATAAATTTTACATACCCCCTCGTCTCCCCATCACCCCCATACGCGTATATAAGCGTGCGTGCCTAAAACGGACCTACCACTTGCACACACATTCCAAACATATTTCCCGTAGGCACAGATCCATGCTTCCAAGTCCAAGTCCAAACCTAGCTCTAGTTTATTTATTATAGATTTTTGGCGATTGATGAAACAGATAGAATGTTAGAACGAGGACACTTTCAAGAACTACATGATATACTTGAAAGAATAAATCTAAATGAGGAAAAAAGAAAGAGAAGACAAAGTTTTGTATTTTCCGCTACCTTAACTTTGGTCCACGATTTGCCAAAACACTTGTGGAAATTGAAAAAGAAAAGGATCAGTGAAATGACACCAGCTCAAAAACTGACTAAAATTGTTAATATGCTTGGAATAACAGACCCCAAAATTGTAGATATTACACAAGGAAAAGGTAACAAAACAAAGTTATTCTTCATTTTCGGCACTTCGACACATTTTTTTTCTGCTTTTCTCGACGTTTTAAACTTCTCGAGACGTCTCGAGAACTTACGTTTGATCTCTATTTTTATAATAGCTATCGAAAAACAACTTTTTGCAATGCAAACTTTGCAACTCAATCCAATGGTTTCTTACATATTAATGTTAATTTTTTTGACTTTTATTTTTAAATAAATCTTGATATATCTCGGAAACTAAGTATTTTTAGACACCAGGTTCTGTTTATATAAACCTTTTTAATCAGATTGATATGCATATTTTTTTAAATTTATTTAAATTTTGACTAACATTTTTATCATATTTTTGAAAAAATAAAAGTATCATCAGTAAATGTTACATACATTTACTTATTAGTGATTTTAATACTGGGTTATAGAACAATCCGTTCTAAGAAAAAAAGTTTATATAAACATGTGCATTAGGGTGATCCAAAAAAAAGTTATTTACTTAATCTTTTCTGTGTCGGGGTTAGAACGCCCTTAGAGTAAAAATTTATAGACTACTCTAGGAGGCCCTAAAAACCCTAAAATCACGCAAATATCGATAAAATTCGTAAAAACCCAACCCTAGTGTTTGTAGTTTTATAAAATATAAAATCCTTGATATCTATATTTTTTATTTTGAGTATCAAAATAAGCCTACAAAATATTAGCCTTAGTTTCTAACCCATGCCAACTAGGCCCCGAAATTACCCCTAAATTCCCGTAAAATTGCCCGTTTTTGGCATTTTGGATGGAACGAAAGATTTTTATATTTTTTGAAAAATCAGAAGATAACCATTTTTAATTAGGTGCTGAAAATGGGTTCTTTTTCTTAGATTTTTTTTGCTTACTTATGTTGTACTTGCTACTTCTTTACGATCAAAAGATGTTTTTCTATCGAAATGTTGCTTCTTAATCCGAATCTTGCATCAAAATTAGAGATTAGTATGTATTTTGGGTGCAAAAAGCAGCTACTCGTATTTACTATATTTTATATCTCATGTATTTTAGTAA
The DNA here is from genome assembly GCA_958510825.1 of Brachypterus glaber. NCBI lineage: Eukaryota > Metazoa > Arthropoda > Insecta > Coleoptera > Kateretidae > Brachypterus > Brachypterus glaber. The sequence goes on from CAUEHQ010000312.1 coordinate 10,627, forward strand.
AATAAGCATAATTTCTGAAAAAAAAATCTTCCTTGTATCCAAATATTGTCTTGTACTAGATATAAAAAGTATTTGGCGCAAAAATGGGTTAACTGGATTTTTTTTTGCTGTTTCATTTTTTATTGGATATTTTTGGTTTCTATGGATATAAATTAACCTTTTTTGGAATATATTTCCTGTACCTAAATAGTGATAATAAAATTAATCAGTCCCAAGAGAAATTTGCGTAAAAATAGGTTAAATAATTTTTTTATTTTTCTTATTTAAAAATTCATATAACCAATTTTTATCATTTTTATACTAAATTCTATAAAAAACTAATATTTTAAGTTCAATATTTGGGTTCAGGAGAAAAACTATACAGTAAGAAGTTGAATTATATCAAAATAAATGAAAAATATTTAATGTAAGACGGAACAGCAAAGAAAATTTACTTAGCCTCTATTTACACCAAATCCGTAGAGTATGTAGTAGTTTCAAAATCATATTTGGACTCAGGAGAGCAATTTTAATCAAATTATATGTCAATTTTAGTAAAATATATAAAATATAATACCTGGAAAGAATAAACGCAGAAAAATTGGATAGCTGATTTTTGCACCAAAAATATACAATAATTTACAACTCTGACACCAGATTTGGATTCAGAAGAAAAATTTTGATAAGAAAACACATTTTGAGCGCCAAAAAGTATCAGATATTATAAAAAGAAAGCAAAAAAATCTTATAAAAAAATCCATTTTCAGCACCATTTTTAAAATGGTTCCCTTCTGATTTAGATGTTAAATCTGGTACCGTTGAGTTTGCCTATCACTACTATTTCAAAAAATATATAAATCTTACGTTCCATCCATAATGCCAAAAACGGGATATTTTACCGGGTCTCCTTTAATATCTTAGGTACTTCTGGAACGTTAACTGAATGCAGGATATCCTGTGGAATAGAGGAAAAAGATTTTTACGTGTATTATTTCCTGCAGAGGCACCCTGGCCGGACACTGATATTTTGCAATTCTATTGGCTGCGTGAAAAGGCTGACAACACTGTTGACGTTGCTTAACTGCAGTCCCTTACCCTTACATGCCTCGATGCAACAGAGACAGAGATTGAAAAATTTGGAAAGGTAATTTATATGTTTTTTTTCTATTATGATAATGAATTTGTATTTCTTTAAGCTTTTTTTTGTAATTAAAAACCAGACTACCCTGATTGTAAAAAAACTACCTGAAACGGTAATCGCAATACAGCCTGTTCCAGAACTCGCATACCGAAATTTAAGAGGTGATTCTACATCCAAAAATATGAAAAAAAGTTTCTATAAAGGTTGGTCCGGAAATGAGCCCTAAGGGAGCTACGGCCCTTCGAAGATGACGTATTGAATGGGGAACAAAAAAAAGCACCAATAAAATTTTAATGCTGCAGGGTGATTCTTCATTTAAAACTGAGCAAAAAAGTATTATACACCAAAACACCTAAATTTAATATTAAAGGAGTAATAGCCTTTTAAAAAGTAACGTTTTTGGTGGCACAAAATGTTACTTCCTCTTAATTGCATTTTTTTTTGATAACGGTTGCTCCTACAGTGTTACACTATATGATATTTTATATGTATTTTTACTCAAGAAATCTATATTTTTTACAACAAATCCAAAAAACATACACATAGAAAAGTTTGGGGCAAAAATGTTTTAAGCCTCATATATTTTGTCCGTCTGGGCACGCCTCTGGATAAATTAAAAAAATAAATTAACATAAACTTATTGCCCTTACTAATACTAGTATACATGCAAAAGCTCGCCGCTTTAGCTTAAACGGTACCCGAGTTATTAATTAAAAACCTTATTTTTATTACAATTTTAAAGGGCCCTAGATCCCTTAGGGCTCATTTCCGGACCAACCTTTATAGGAACTTTTTTTATATTTTTGGATCTAGAATCACCTCTTAAATTTTGGCATGCCAGTTATGGATCACCCTGTATTTCGTATTTCGGAAACTAATTGTCTTACAACAATAGTATGTTACGCACCGAGTACGCGAACCTAGTTTTTAATGCACGAGAGTGCACTCGATTTGGTTTGCGTCGAGGTGCGTATACTATTTTTCCTACGACCTAACACCTAAACAAAAAAAAACGCAAAAATTATCTGGCAGTCAATCCGTTAAAATGGTCAATTGTACCCTATTAAAAAATATAATATATATAATATAATATACCAAACAAACTACTGATCTTAAATATTATTTAAGAGACAGGCTTAGTGCTTAGTGACATTTGTCTTAACAGGAATTAGTTTAAATCGAGATTTGAATGGAGATTAGGGGAAGGAAGTGAGTCTTAGCTCACTGACGCTGGAGTTGCATCTGTCATGAACTGGTGAAAAAGGAGGGGGGAGATTAAACGAACCATAATCCATATCGTAATTTTGTAGGTTTAGGGATAATGATAAAGGAATCTTAGTGGCAACAGACGTCGCAGCCCGGGGCTTAGATATACCGCACGTAGAGCACGTCATACATTATCAGACGCCAAGAACCAGTGAAAGTTACGTCCATAGGTCGGGAAGAACTGCCAGAGCTGCTAGGGAGGGAATAACGGTTTTACTCACAGAACCTAGTGAATTTATGAACTATTTAAAATTGTGCAAAACATTAGGAAAAGGTAAGATTTAAAAGAAACTAACATACTTTAAGTTAAATTAAGAAACTCTTGATCCTTACTCATATTGGAGTTGATTTAAATAAACCATAGAAAAAATGTGAAAAAATATAAGAAAGTAGGGGCCTGTGTCCCCAGTCCCCTGACACTACGCACCTGGTCACGATTAATAATATTAATTATATTTTTATTTGAAAGATTGGAATTTTCTATCCTTGTTTTATTTTTTTTTT
>CAUEHQ010000314.1:0-15605 GCA_958510825.1 Brachypterus glaber
AGAAATCCCAGACCCAAACAACAGGACAATAGTGACAATGACAGACAGACACAAGTTATACTTCCCTATGTAAGCGGTATTACGGATAAAATAGGTAAACTTTTGAAGAAGTCAAATATTAAGCCTATATTTCGGTCCAACCAAAAATTAGGTCAATGTTTGACTTCAACAAAAAGACAAAATACCCCTGAGTTCAGAAGGCGTATATAAAATACCCTGCTCCTGTGGTACGGTTTACATAGGTGAAACTAAGAGAAAAATTTCTACAAGACTTCAAGAGCATGAGCGCAATATAAGAAAGAAACAAATTTCCTTATCGGCAGTAGCCGAACATGTACATGAAACAGGTCATAAAATCAATTTGTCTGAAACAAAACAAATATTAACAGAAAACAGAAAAATGCCAAGGAAGATACGGGAATCGATAGAAATCATCAAGCATCCTAACAATATCAATCGGGACACTGGTTACCACTTACCTGCAATATGGAAGTCTTTGATAGGAAAAACCTCGTCACGGGTGAATAACCACAACTCGTCATAAATAATGACACAAGTTGATTCGAAACTTAGTTTCAGATTAATCCCTGAAGATGTCTCTAGTAGTAAGAGACGAAACGTCGGAAAGTGAAAATCCATTAACACGGTCTAAACCCGAAAGTGAAAGTTCTTTATATCTTAATGGCCGTGAAAGCTTAAAATCTAAAATAGGATGCCTCTACGGGGAGGAAATCAAACGAGATGCCACTCTATTTGGCAAACTTCGAATCAAATTTGTGAAACTATTAAACAGTCTAACCTTCTTACGGCGGTGTCGTGACACTAAGGCAATTCCGAAGTGTTTACAAATATTTCATCACGTTAAGACTATTGCTGCCAATCGAATATATCGTAGAGCAGGAGAAGCCCTGGTGCGAGAAAGGATAAATGAAGATAAAAGGAAGCTAGACAACGTATCAGACCAACTGTACCGCTTGCATCAGAAACTGGGTAAGACAATTGATTTTGATTTATTTCATGTACTAGATACTATAACTTATGAACACGCTCATGCTATTGGTGTTAAAGTCTCAGAAATCCAAAAGAAAAAGTTTTCTTCTTTGGATAGTAAAGAGAAACCTCCAGTAAATTTAAACACTGTTGTTAATTTGTCAAAGACAAACTTAACAGAATGTGAGATCTCTTTGCTGTCCAAAAGACATAACTTTGCCATTACACCTAGGACAGTACCAACAGACGAAATAATTTCTATAGTGGAGTCTTCCTTGTCTTCATTACCCCCGGTAGATGCAGAGATAGTACGTTATGAAACGGCTAAGATTCTGAAAAAGTCAAAACCACCTAAGTCTAACCTGACAAGGGAGGAATATTTAGCTTTAAAGAATCTTAATCGTAATGACGATATTATTGTTGTGCCTGCTGATAAGGGTAATGCCACTGTGGTGATAGACAAACTTGACTATTTTAACAAAATAACGGAACTCATAGACAATGACACATACAAAAAACTCGAGACCGATCCTACTGGAAAATTCACAAGGACGGTGCCCCTCTTAGACCAATTGTTAGTACAATAGGTTCCCCTACGTATAAACTTGCCAAACACCTTGCCCAAATCTTAAATCAGTTAGTTGGAAAAACGATGTCTTATGTAAAAAATTCCACACACTTTGTACAAACCTTATCGACAGTGACCCTGGACCCCTCGGACATAATGGTTAGTTTCGACGTAGAATCTCTATTTACTAACGTTCCCATTCCCGATACAATAAATATTATACGAGACCTACTTACAACTGGAAATCTTGACCCTAAGTTATGTAAATTATTTGAAGCTTGTCTGACATCTACATATTTTCTGATACAGGGAGAGTTCTATGAACAAGTGTCAGGCGCCGCAATGGGATCCCCATTATCACCCCCTGCGGCCAATGCTTTCATGGAATACTTCGAGAAAAAAGCTATTGAGTCATTTCCATTAAAACCTAAAATTTGGCGCAGATACGTAGACGATGTCTATGCTATTTGGCCCCATGGCATGGAAAGCCTTCAAGGTTTTCTAAATCACCTCAATTCCCAACATAAATCTATACGGTTTACGATGGAAATTGAGAACAACGGATCACTTCCCTTTTTGGACGTTTTGGTTTACAAAACGGAAAATGGCTCAATAGGACACTCGGTATACAGGAAGAAAACCCACACTGACAGATACCTAAACGCATTTTCACATCACCATCCCTCTCAAAAACGCTCGGTAGTTAATTCACTTGTTCATAGGGCTTTCATGATTTCAGACAAGAATTCCCTAGACACAGAACTCCTTAAACTAACCAAAGCCTTGACCATGAACGGTTATACCAAAAAAGACATTAATAAGACCATATACAAATACAGAAATCCCAGACATAAACAACAGGACAATAGTGACAATGACAGACAGACACAAGTTATACTTCCCTATGTAAGCGGTATTACGGATAAAATAGGTAAACTTTTGAAGAAGTCAAATATTAAGCCTATATTTCGGTCCAACCAAAAATTAGGTCAATGTTTGACTTCAACAAAAGACAAAATACCCCTGAGTTCAGAAGGCGTATATAAAATACCCTGCTCCTGTGGTACGGTTTACATAGGTGAAACTAAGAGAAAAATTTCTACAAGACTTCAAGAGCATGAGCGCAATATAAGAAAGAAACAAATTTCCTTATCGGCAGTAGCCGAACATGTACATGAAACAGGTCATAAAATCAATTTGTCTGAAACAAAACAAATATTAACAGAAAACAGAAAAATGCCAAGGAAGATACGGGAATCGATAGAAATCATCAAGCATCCTAACAATATCAATCGGGACACTGGTTACCACTTACCTGCAATATGGAAGTCTTTGATAGGAAAAACCTCGTCACGGGTGAATAACCACAACTCGTCATAAATAATGACACAAGTTGATTCGAAACTTAGTTTCAGATTAATCCCTGAAGATGTCTCTAGTAGTAAGAGACGAAACGTCGGAAAGTGAAAATCCATTAACACGGTCTAAACCCGAAAGTGAAAGTTCTTTATATCTTAATGGCCGTGAAAGCTTAAAATCTAAAATAGTCTTGATAAATGTTATATTAATTGTAAAAACTGTAACTTGGGTAACATGCGTTTAGACTTTAAACATGAAACAGTTATAACGTATGTACGATTAACGCAAAAGTACCATAAGGGTCAAATTTTTTAATTCCATACCACCTTTACATGCCAATCTCACCGATTTTCGTCAAATTTGGTACACAAGTTCCCTAACAAATGTAAAGTAAAAAAGCTTTACAATTTTTTTTCGTCGATTGATAGAAAAAACAAGTTTTTGTTGTTTTTCATAAATAATAAAACAGATAGGCACGTTTCTTATGGAAAATGGCTTTCGGTCAAAAATTCTGAATTTTTAGTATGATGTAAATTTTATTTTTCTAATCAAAAGCTTCCATTGACCCAACTTGATCTGATAGCTGGTTTTTGAGTTATAGGTCAAAAAGTCAAAAACAGTAAAATTTTAATTTAATTTTTTTAATAAACTGAAATAAAAAACTTTTCATCAGGTTTTGTTCTTATTATATATACTCATAATAAAAAACTAAAATTATATTTTTTTCATTTAAAATAAATAAATAAAAATTAAAAAAAATCTATCTAAATATGGCGAAGGCGACACCTCAATATGAAAAAAAAAGAGAAATAGAATATAATAGAATAATCTTTATTGTCGTTGGCTGATATAAAAAACAGATAGACATTGTCAAAATATACACAAAGATACATAATATAAAAAATTGCAGTGAGACAAGTACGTAAAAAATACTAATATATACACATATATATCTAAAATATTAAAAGTATTACAAATTAAAATCGGTTTTTGCGAAAGTTTCAAATTCTTTTAAACTATAAATAGATTTTTTTAAAAGGTAAGTTTTTATTCTCTTTTTAAACATTTTTGTAGGGGTATTTTTAATATAGGTGGGTAACAGATTATAGTAATAACGAGCTGCATGATGAGGAGATTTCTTGTGCATAGCTAGCTTGAATTTATCTATAACTAGTTGTTTATTATGACGGGTGGGGTAATTGTGGATAGCTTCGTGTGTTGGAAAAAGACTAGGATTGTTTCTTAAAAAGCTAAATAATTTATACAGATAAATGGACGGGACAGTTAAAATTTCATATTTTTTAAAAGTGTCTCGGCACGACTGATCATATTTTAGACCAAAAATAATTCTAACAAGTCTTTTTTGCATGATAAGGACATCCTCTATATCTGTCGCCTGTCCCCCACAGTTATGTTATATGATAACAAAGAATGTATATTTGCATAGTATACTTTTAGCAAAGCTTCAAGGTTGATATTCTGTTTGAGGTTATTAAGAAGAAAAACTTGTTTGTTTAGTCTTTTTAAAAGAGACTCAATATGACTCGACCAAGATATATGTTTATCAAGAATAATACCCAGAAAGTTTGTAGAATCAGTACAGTTAAGACATTGATTATTTAAGGTTAATGAGAGATTAGCAAAAATTTTCCGAAAGTGACCGAATTCCATAAAAACAGTTTTGTCTTTGTTTAAGATCAAACCGTTTTCATGGCACCATGACGTAAAGTCATTTAAAATTCTATTAATTTTTGAAAGAAGGGTGTTAATATCGTGAGCTATTAAAATTGTTGTATCATCTGCGTATATAAAAAGTTTACCATCCTTGATTATATAAGGCAAATCATTGATAAATAAAATGAACAGTAAGGGACCAAGAATACTGCCTTGTGGAGTACCCTTGCTTTGTGAAAAGAGTTTTGAAAAGCATTTATTAATTTTAACTTTGAATTTTCTGCTTGTTAAAAAAGATATTAGCCAGTCATTGATACAACCACGAATTCCTAAGCTATAAAGTTTTAGTTTTACAAAGTTCGGATCAAGAGTATCGAAAGCTTTAGTGAGATCAAAGTAGATAGCAACGACATATTTTCCCATATCCAAAGAATCGTAGATTTCTTGAACCAACCCTATTGAAGCCGATTCTGTCGAAAACCCTTGTCTGAAACTGTGTTGACAAATATAGAGAATATTGTGTTTATTTATAAAATTTAAAAGACGGTTATACATAGCCTTTTCAAAGATTTTAGACAAAACGCTCAACAAGGATATTGGGCGATAGTTTTCTGGATTTAGGGGGTCTTTTTTTTTATAAATTAAAGTTACTGAGGATTCCTTTAATGCAGGTGGAAAAGTTCCGGCTAGTACAGACTTATTTATTAAGTCTGCTAGGGGCTGACTGATATCGTCTTTACAAGCTTTAATTAATTTAGTAGGAATTCCATCAGTGCCAGTAGAATTTTTATTCGGTAGACCGTTTATTATAGAAATAATCCCATGTTTATTAAGGGGATTAAAGAACATAGTTTTATTAAATTGGGGTGCTGTAGTGCAAAGATTAGATATATTTGAACCAAAATTTTCCGAGAGTTTTAAGTCAACAATGTTTGATAAATAATTTCCATATACATTAGCCACATCTGAGTCGTTACTGACAATGGTGTTGTTTAAGTTTAATTTAATTTGTTTATTTGAGCTTGGTTTATTATTGAATGACTTTATTAATTTCCAGGATGTTTTGGTTTTGTTTGAGGAACTGTTAACTACATTAGAAAAAAAAATTACTTTTTCGTTGGATATTCTTTTGTTGACAAGTTTTTTAAACTTTTTATAACGGTCGTGTAAATCTACATTTTTTGTGCGTTTGCGTATCCAATTTAAGGATCTCAGCTGGTCCAGATCCCTTCGCAATGAAGTCGAAAAGGAGATGTTGTGATTTGCAGACAATTTTTTAGTTTTTCTTACGATCGGACATGCACAATCAAAGCACCACATGAATGTATTAAAAAAATTATCAAAACAGGAGTCAAAATTTTGAGTTGTTATATCACTTCATGAATTTTTAATTTTCTACTAAAGTCATTTACCAAATTATAATTATTTATTTTACAAAACATAAAAATAAGGGGTTGTATATACTGCAGTATGCGTCAATAAGATTAATTTTATTTGATAAACACTGTATATTTAAATGGAATACGTTTATTGGAAATGCTTTAATATATTTTGTTCGATTTGAGGGTGTCTTTGAATTGTTATTTATAAAAAAGAGACATCTTGGTTTGGAACTACAATAGATTCACTAATAATTATTATTTTGGGCGAGCAATCGTCCAAAATTTCAATGGGTTCAGTAATCCCTAGTTCGTTTCTAGGGGTGGTTGAATTTAAGTACAAATCATCAAAACTTGAAGAGGGGGTAATATAAACTAAGTTTTTATTAACTTTGTCATATTTGGTTAAAATAACATCCCTAATTTGAGTAGCTAAGTCATTATTATTAATTTGTTGCCCACAGTTATCATTAATGTCAATGAAGTAAAGGTTGCCATAACTGAACTTATTTAGATTAAAAATAAAATTAGAAAGTTTCTGGTTATATTTATATATCAAGGCATTAGTTTTAGTATCTTTTATAGTGTACGGGATAGATACAATAAGGATGTTTGTATTAGTTAATGTCTTTATTTTATCCTGAAATTTCTTGAAATCAGGGCCCCTTTCATACACTTTAAAATCATTAAAACCAGCTGTGATTAGAATATAATCGTTTAGGGAGAAGTTCTTTGCAAGAAGATTAGCATCTTTGACCACTTGATTAGACGTTGCACCCAGTTTTATAAAAGTTTGGATCTTATATTCCTGTTTTAGTTTATTGAATAATATTTTATTTATGCCGCGACCAATTTCGTCCGTTAAAACCAGAATATTTTTATTTTTATTAGTGTTTGTAACCTGGTGATTATTTTTAGTATTATTAGTAAACATGTCCGAGTTTGAAGTATTTTTTTCCACAGGTACCTGAAATTCAGTATTAGCTTGCGTAGATTTGGTGTTTGTTGCACTGCTAGCTTGTGTTTGTTTGGATTTAGTGAATTTCTTAAGCGATGTTTGCGAGCTCACATTTACTAAAATTTTGTTAGGGTATAAATGGACGTTGTTAGCAGGCGAATTCGACTGACATGAACTATCTTTGGAGATTTGTGTAGTTGCATTGCTAAAGGTTTTGGAGTTATTTTTAAATAAGGCTTTAATAGTATTTTCTTTTTCACGTAGTTGAATTTGCATAGCCACTTTATCATTTCCTAACTTAACAATGTCTGCATTTAAAGAGTCAATTCTGCTGTTTGCTGATGCCAATTTTTTACGTAAATCGGTTATTATACTCCTTGTATCCCATTTATCTTCGTCGTTTTCTTCATTGGAGGTTATAGTAAAATATTTTCGGTTTGGCGTGTCAGGAGAGGATAAATCTGTTAATCCTTTTCTTGTCGTTGACCTGGTAATAATTTTTTTATCCGACATGATGCACGAATTAAATTAACTGTAAGAGTTTTGCTCGGCACAATATCAATAAAAGAACTGTTTTTTAAAAATCACTTAATGGTTGAGTTGGACGGTTTTATCTTGCATTGTTTACAAAATAAAACATAAGTTTACAGTTCTAAGTACCTAATTTTCGATTTTTTTGTTTTTTTTTCACTTCACTAAATTAGTTATTTTAACTATTCACTCACATAAAATTTTTAGGATTTAATTTTGCTTAGTTTTCCGTATTTTTTATTTTTTATTAGACGCGATTTTATTTCACGTCATCCAGTCTCAAGCTCATAATCTGTCAATAACTGTCAGATTTTCTTAATAATAGGTAAAATGAAAGAATTTACATTAAAATGACGTATAAAAATCTAACTTTCAAAAAAATTAGCTCAGTTGAAACGGAGTGATGATCTTGATAAATTAGCCAGGGTTCGAATTCAGCTAGAAGCATACAAGCTTTTTACTACTTATAAGTAGTGACCAAAGCGGCTTAACTAAACTTTATTCAGATTAAAGTGCTAAAAAATACAGTATTTCTATCTAGGAAATAGTTAACTTGAAAACCTTAACCACAGACGCTAATAAACAAATTATTGTGATTTAAAAAAATAATAATTTAAGATTATTCCAAATGGAATTATAATTTAAATACAAATAATAAAACATTAAATAAATCAATGTAAGGTAAATGTCCCAATTATCGTCCACTTTCTTATATTTTCTAAAAAAATAAGAGAATCGGGTCAAATTAACTTAATTTTCAATTTTTAATAAAATAAATGATATGTTGGCTATGTTTACTCAGCTTAAGGGCAGCATTACTTTTCTGTATAATTTTACACAAACGAATAAACTATCACATGTCAACTGTAATACTATCTATAATGCACTTCTTAGTCAGTCAGATAAGTTCAGAGGTCTGAAGTAAATTGATATATCTGGGTTATTTTAACACATTTTAAGTAAAAATTTGGTTTTAGTAATTTGTAAACACATTATTAACTTTATTATGTAAAATTTTAGGATAAATCTAAGTTTTAATAAAAAAATAAGCCGGACGATATCTGAAGAAAAAGAAAAAAAATCATTGCCCAATTATCGTCCGGGTGGACGATAATTGGGCCAAACTCAATTTAAGTTTATATAACCATAACTCCCAAAAAAATTAATAATTTTTATGAATTTTCTAAAATATTAATTTTTAACATAACAAAGTTTAACAAGACCAATTATCGTCCTACCATTTTTTCACAAATAAGCTTAAAAATCAATTTTCAAAATGTGGACGATAACTAGGACAAGTATAGGACTTGGGACAATCCACGTATACGTGGCTTGTCCCAATTAGCGTCCTATATTTGTCCTAGTTATCGTCCACTTCTTGCAAGTTTTACGCCTGTAATCACACCGTTTTGGATAATATTTGCATATGTAAGAACAAAAATATTAAAAAAACCACAGAAAACATAAAATTCCTCCTTGCATTTTTCGAGGCAAAAAATAGATATTCTGGGCCAGTATTGCAAGGTCCATTTAACAATATAGTTTTATTTAATTTCTGGTGGTCCATAAAACAAAACAAAAATGGTAAATCATCAAGAAAATAATCTTTTATAAGTAATAAAAATATTAAACTTAAAAATTCATTAAAAAAATTCAGTAAATATATATCTAGTTCTGAAGAAGAATGTAGGACCAAAATCAAAATAACCTTAAAAACTCTTACAATTTTCAATGCACAAGTAATTTCTTAAATTGTTCTTTGGCATAAAGAATAAGAAGATAAATAATCTGTTATTAGCAGACCTCGGGGATAAGAGAGTGCTCTTTCGTTCATGAGCTTAGCATAAATAAATGAATATAAGCGACCGCAAGACGTGTATCCTTACTCTACAAGAACTCAATGCAAAAGATGAGTTAAAGCCAAATGAGTGCTCGGGCTCTGGTTATTAGTAAAACATAACAAAAAAAAATGGACGAGATTACCTCATATTAATGGAAAGAGCATAAAAAGGCCTTAGAGTTGAAAGAAAAAGAGGAAAAAGAAACCAAAGAAGAGAACCGGAAACTTGAACTGATGGAAAAAAGAAATCCGAGCAAGATATAGAAGAAAAGAAATAGCTACTAAAAAACTGGATACTAAAAAAATAGATAATAAGAAATCAAATACTATGAAATCATATGGGAAAAACATAAAAAAATAAGTTTAAACTGAAGGTTTATCTGCTAAAAAAGCTGTATTCCTTGAATTTCTTTTAGGAAACAATCCCTTAAATTTTCTCGCATTTTTCCCTCAATATTTCCTCGAAAAATCTTGAAAATTACCTAAAAGGTCGCACGTTTGATTAAGATTTCTTTGGATTTACTCCAATATCTACCTATATCTACAATATCCACAAAACCTACATCTCAATTCCTCAGCGGTTTAATATGGAAATAAACGATTACAGAATAAATAGGTTTTTTAATACCTATTATTTATTGTCTTAAAAGACAATTTTTTCCGGATCTAATTATAAATTTCATATTTTAAAGGCTATATTTTAAAAACATGTTTTAAATGTCCACTTTTATGATAAATATTAATAAATATAATATAAAAATCATCTTGTTTCACTGTGACCGATAATTGGGACATTATCTAGGTCGATAATTGGGGCAACCCCAAAAATTATGTGGTCAATAATTGGGACATCATACATTTTTATAAATAGCAATTATTTATATATTTTTGATGATATATACGTTAATTTTAAATATAATTTAGTAAAATTCAATAAATGTTGATTCAGTTAGTACCATTTTAATTTTGATACTCTTTTAAACTAACTTTTTGTGGCTTACCAAAGTCTGATTTAGTGCTTAAGTGGACGATAATTGGGACATTTACCTTATAAAGAAAACATTTATTTTAGTATTTAAATTAAAATTGCATACAAAAATGAAGTCACATAAGCCATATCTCAAAAACAAAGGCTTGTTGGGCGTTTATTGACATAAATTTAATTCCGATAGCTTTAATAGTAACGCCAAAAAACGATTGATCTCTTTTATCTGTGTATAGTTTGACGCACGGATCTGTGGCTACGGAAAATATGTTTGGAATGTATGCGCAAATGGGAGGCCTGCTGTAAGCAATCATGCCTTATAACGCTCTTGATGGAAAGAAGAGAGCGTGAATGATTCCTCCCCCTTCAGTCGGAAACTTTCTTTCACGCGGGGAACCATATAGATATATATGTTTAAAACTATGGCTAGATAAGACCACAAATTAAATTCTTTGATTGATTTCATAGCCACACAAAAACCAAAATGTCCGGATTCTTTTTCGGGTATGAAAAAAAAGTTTTTTGAGGTCTCCAAATTAATTGGATAAGGTGATATTTTGACTTCAAATTCTGATTCAGCACCTCAAAATACATACAAATACAGTGGTCTCCGAAAAAAATCCTGACCTTTTTTTATGCGGCTGTTATACATATACAGGGTTGTCAGTAACTGGTATGCCAAAATTTAAGAGGTGATTCTAGGGACACTTGATCTAGGTGATTCTAAATCCAAAAATATTAAAAAAAAAGTTTCTATAAACCTTGGTTCGGAAATGAGCCCTAAGGGAGCTTCAGCCCTTTGAAGATGAACATAATCAATGGGGAACAAAAAAACACCAATAAAATTTTAATGCTGCAGGGCGATTTTTATTTAAAACTAAGCAATAAGTATTTTTCAACGAAACACCTAAATTAATTATTCAAGGAGTAATAGTCTGAAAAAGTGAAAAGTTTGGTGGCACAAAATGTTACTTCCTCTTAATTTTATTTGTTTAACACTGTAGGAGCAAACAGAGTTACACTATATGACATTTTTAATTCTCAAGGAATCTATATCACCGGCACACAAAAAATAAATTGTCTATACACCGGGCGCCACCTATCTACGGGCATGTTTTTCGACCCGCTGAATACGAATTTCAAGTCAGTTTAGGCCGTCCAGCCTTCAACTTCGAGTAAATTGCAAAAAAACCCAAAAAATAGCGAAAATTCGATGTTTTGGCAAGAAAAAAATTTTTTACTCGAAATTGAAGGCTGGACGGCCTAAACTGACTTGAAATTCGTATTCAGCGGGTCGAAAAACATGCCCGTAGATAGGTGGCGCCCGGTGTACAGACAATTTTTTTTTGTGTGCAGGTGTATTTTTTATAAAAAAATCCAAAAAAAAAAAATTGGGTCTGACATATTTTGTCCGTCTAGGCACGCCTCTGGATAAATTCAAAAAAATGTTTCAAATTTTTATACATAGATGGCGCTGCAGATAGTTTACTGTAAAAAAATGCATTTTTTTCCACGCCAACAGATGGCGTAAACAACGCTTGTCAGAAAAACCAAATATGCCTTTCGATAATATAAATATTTCTTTATTAATTTTTATATTTCCATTAACTACACATTAAGTGCTCGCCATTTAGCCTATCTTAAATTGGGGTCTGCAGCAAAGCGCCGCGGCTTCAAACTGTGGTCCTTAAAAAATTTATTTCAAATGATAAAAATTAGAATTTTTTTTTCAAGTTGACTAGCATGTTTTTGTAAAAAAAAATTTTCAAATATTTACACATAGGGTTTTCGGTAAAAAAAACTTAATTTTGTCGCGTCAACAAAAGCTTATTACGAAAAACAAGTGTGCCATTAGATAATATAGATATTGCTTTGTTAATTGCTACATTTATATTTGCCCATTTTTGAATTACTCGTCATTAGCTCCATTTTAAAGTTGGGTCTGCAGCGAAGGGCCGTGGCGCATTAAACTATAGTCCATCTGATTCTTTTCAACTGTCTTAAAATTTTTATTTTGGAAACTCTATTAAAATCTGATAATATGAGGGTAATCAAACTTCTCCCCTAAAACACTAAAACTGGGAAATTCACAAATTTACAAATTTTAGGGGCCCAGTTAGGGCCCTTAAAGAAGTTTGGTCACCCTTATATTTTAAAATTTTCTAGTTACACCAAGAAAGAACCACGGTTTGAAGCGAGGGAGCTTCGCTGCATACCCAAATATAAAACGGGCTAAATGGCAGGTACTTAAATTGTAGTAGATATAAATATGGAAAATATGGAAAATAAAAAAGGAATATCTAATCTATGGGATGGCAAAATTGTATTTTCTGACATGCGTTGCTGACGCCATCTATAGGCGTCGAAAAAAAGCTTCTTTTTTAGCGAAAACTGGCGAAAGCGCAAAAATTTTAAACTCTCTTTTCACAAAATTATAGCTAATAATGATAATTGTGATTAAATTTCAAATTTTTAACTTTTCAAATAAAAATATTATGGGCCCAACATTAAAATGGACTAAATGACGGTATTTAAAGTGTAATCAATATCAATAAAATAGTTAACAAAGGAATATTTATATTATCGAATGGCATATTTGGTTTTTCTGACAAGCGTTGCTTACGCCATCTGTTGGCGTCGTAAAAAGCCATTTTTTTAACCAAAAAAACTGGCTGCAGCTCCCCCTATGTATTTGAAAACTTTTTTTTACAAAAACATAGATAACCATGCTAGTCAACTTGTGAACAATTTTAACTTTTAAAATAAATTTTTTAAGGACCACAGATTGAAGCCGCAGCGCTTTGCTGCAGATCTCACTTTATAATAGGCTAAATGGCGGACATTTAAAGTGTAGTTAATGGAAACATAAAAATTAATAAAGGAATAATTATATTATCGAAATGCATATTTGGTTTTTCTGACAAGCATTGCTTACGCCATCTATTGGCTTCGAAAAAAAGCCACAAACTTGCGACAGTGCCCTCTATGTACAAACATTTGAAACTTTTTTTTACAGAAACATAGCTAACCATGAGAGCCAAATTTAAAATTTTTAACTTTCCAAATAAAATTATTATGCTAGAATAATGACATGTTGACTTTTTTATAGGGGCGAAATTCTTTGGCCCCTAGAACTGGAAGTCGGATCAAAGAAATATTCTGGATTTGTGAGTAATTTGGACGTAGGAACAAAACAAAAAAAAATCAAAAAGATCTGAGATCTGTTGTAGATCGACCTTACGATCCTCTCGCGATTTCATAGTTAAGAAAAAATTCACATAGATAAAATTATTAAGTAAACTTAAATTAAAACACTTACTTAAATTTTGACGGGATATATTGAAAGGTATAGTTAAATTAATTAAATTAAAGGGATTTTTTCGAGTACTCGGAATTTCTTTGAATTTAAAATGACTGATTGGCTAAAAAATGTATCTGATTCGTGACAGGATTGGTAGAAAGACATAATAATAATAATAATAATAATAATAATAATAATAATAAAGTTTGATTTTTTTGAAAATTTTGTATTTTCAGACCGATCTTTGAATTTCTACGATATAATTGCAAAACATCAAGGCGTCCTTCACTTCCAGGCCGCGCTACTGGGCCATCTAGTTGGCTTTGATATGACCCACTAGGTTCTGACAACGCTGGTACGCCAACATAAAGAAAAAAATACTAAAAATAATACTTAGGGTAGATACCCCAGTTATAGCCACCTTAAGAAAAATTCTGTTTTTATTTCTTTTTATTATGTTCCATTATAATGTTAAGGTTGCAAGTTTTGGTTTTTCTGAAACTTACAATATATCTCTACTATAAAATAAATGTTTAAAGAATATAACTTCAGCTGATATGTTATAAAATAAAAAATAAACAAAATAATACTAATTCTCTAGTTTTAGCCACCCAAGCACCGGTTTTAGCCATAAAAATTCACCAGATATAGCCACCATTAACAAAAACTAAAAAGATGTTAAAAATAAATTATTTATATTTTTGTAACAGTTTTAGAACATTTAAAATTTATAGTTTTTTTAAAATATATACTTCTTAATCAATATTTAAAATGATTTCGTTTTTTATTAAATTTTTTCTTACATACATCTTTTCTTGGATAATTATCCGATAATTATAAATATTTATTAATTTTATTTATTTTTTATTTATTTGTTTAGAGTCTTTTTGGGATCTGAACCAGCTGGTAGTTTATACCATATTCAACACTATAAGTTTTACAAAAAACTTTACATGTATGTTACAATTTCACATTGTGACATGTTTAGTTTTCAGCTTCAGTCTTGAATCATTTGAGTCATTTTGATGGCCCGTTCTCGACTATATTTTGTATAATACTCCTCCTTTTTTAATTTAAATGTATTATTGGCTAATATTTAAAGGTGGTTTTCGCTAATATCTTTATTATTTGTACAGTAATTTTGACATATTGATATTTTTTGACATTGGCTATAACTGGTACTACTTAGGTTCCAGTTTTAGCCAATTCTGTGGCTATAGCTAGAAAGAGAAGCATATTAGTCTCCCAGCTATCGCCATGCAAATTTAAGAATAAATTCTGCAAAATATGTATTAAAATATTAATAAAGTAACTGTTTAATGACTTACCTTTAATTTGATTTAAATGTTTTACGAATTTAATTTTACCTGAATTAGATATTTAAAATTATTTTTCTGGCGGTTTATTAAGAAAAGTCATAAGAAATTACATTTTTTTCAAAATCAAAATTTTAAATAGGAGCTGTATTCGTTTCGCTACAGTTATAACTTATTTAACATATTTGTTGTCCCAAATTTTAACATTCAAATCGGATTTAAACGATAATTTTGATCTAAAGTCTCCTATTTCTTAGCTATACCCAAAAAACTACTCTGACTGGCTAAAACCGGTGCAGTGGCTAAAACCGGTGATCCTACCCTAGAATTTGTTATTGTCAGTTTGACAGTTTTATATTTTGAGGCTTAACATTTGATTATAAAGTGGTGAAATGCTAAAAAAATGTGGAGGCAATTATAAAAATGTTATTGTTTTAGTTTTGCCTTTAAATACCCTAGTGCTAAATATAATATTTCTTAAATATACAACAAGAAACTAAACAAAAAATTAAATTAATTTTGGTATGTGAGAATTCTGAGCCATTTACTGAAATTAAGTACAAAATTAAGCTGCTTGAATCAAAGAAGATAGTGTAATTTCATGTTTGGCTATAAACTTATAAATTTAGTTAGAATATATATATATATATATATATATATATATATATATATATATATATATATATATATAATAATAATAATAA
>CAUEHQ010000315.1:0-14683 GCA_958510825.1 Brachypterus glaber
CTCTCTCTCTCTCTCTCTCTCTCTCTCTCTCTCTCTCTCTCTCTCTCTCTCTCTCTCTCTCTCTCTCTCTCTCTCTCTCTCTCTCTCTCTCTCTCTCTCTCTCTCTCTCTCTCTCTCTCTCTCTCTCTCTCTCTCTCTCTCTCTCTCTCTCTCTCTCTCTCTCTCTCTCTCTCTCTCTCTCTCTCTCTCTCTCTCTCTCTCTCTCTCTCTCTCTCTCTCTCTCTCTCTCTCTCTCTCTTCAGATCTGTGGTTTGAGCTGCCAGGGCTATCCAACAGTCCTCGTCGGTTACACTTAAACGAAATGAACCGTCTGGTTTGTACCATGCCTTTCCGTCTGTTGCAACGAAGTTATCCTCTTGCTGTGAAAAGTCTTCTCTGATGATTTCTTTCTTTTAAATCACAATATACTTTTTATAGTCACTAAAGTTTAATGTTTGATTTATTAAAAAAAAGTCGTAGCTTCATAAACCAAAGCCAGTTTTTATATTGCTACAGTTGGCTACTCTTTGTTTGGTATTTTTAGGTTAGATCATTTATTTTTTCGTATTGTTTTGACTGTAGCAAAACTGTTGTTTTCCCTTAAAATTTCTATAATTTTTGGTCGTTAGTCTTATACATCTGGCTCTCCTACTCCTAGTTACTGATGTAACCACCATGCAACCCGATGGCTGAAATGTAAAATACAAAGCCAAAAATCGAAGAAGAAGAAGAAGAAGAAGAAGAAGAAGAAGAAGAAGAAGAAAACTGTTGTTTACATCCCATCAGGGGGCTATTTTTACGTGCAATGGGAAATTTGGATTTGTGCTGTATAAAATACTGATCAAAATGTAAAGTGAATCGCTCAAAGATTTTCAACAATTTAAAGTTAAATATCTCCGAATATAATAAAAGGTACACATGAATAGATTACATGTATTTAGAGTTGCCAAAAACTTTACACTACTAGTGATATAGTATTTTTTCTACTAAAAAATCTGCAAGTGTGAGTTAAAGTTGTGTGAGTGAAAGTTAACCCGTTAAGTTTCAGCATCTGTTAAAAACAACATCTGTTAAATAGTTTGTAGGTGAAGATTATGAATATGGCAAGTACATCTTTGGTTATTATTTTAACATTTTTTACGGTACTTTATAATTATTGTTGATAAAATTCTATGATGATTAAAAGACGATAAAAGTTATTTTGTCAAACAGTAAATACGGAATCGACAAAATCTGACAACCTTGCATTTTGCAAATTTGAAGCGCGATGATAAAGCTTACAGATGCGTCGTCTGTAGGCTGGATTTAAGGTTTTCTAAAGATTTTTTTTAGATTTTTTTTTCCAATTTTTTTCTTTCTGAATCGATTTTTGGGGTCACAAAGATGATCTGGTTTTTTTTTCCGACGCTATTTCAAATACACCGTGTATATATATAGAGCGATCCAAAAGTCACCCCCCCCCTCTTAACTTTTGAACGAGTTTAGATATCGACTTCAAATTTAGAACTCCTAAATAAGATAACTTAAACTATCTTTAAGCATATATTTGATACTTTTAACTATTAAAATGTGGGCAGGGGGGCAAGGGGCGACATTTTTTTAAATGGAAAGGTGGGTCGTGTGATACAGCATTTTAAAGCTTATAAAATTCTCCATTTAACTGTATATTTTTTATTTTTTTTAAGATTTTTTTTTTGGGTTTAAAATAGGGTTGAAAATGGGTATTTTTGTCAAAATTTCTTTAAAAAATCCAAACAATTTTTTAAAAATGCCTAATTTCATAATGAAAAAAAGTAAATTATACTTTTAAACTAATTTTAGTTGACATAAATAAAAATGAACAAAAAAAAAACTTAAAAATTTATTTTTTTAGCACAAAAAACTGAAAAATCTAAACCTTAAAAAACATGTTTAAAAAATTTAAAAATGTATGGTTATATAGAGAATTTTAAAGGCTTTAAAATGATGTATCGCACGACCCCCCTTTCCATTTAAAAAAATTTCCCCCCATGCCCCCTGCCCATATTTTAAGAGATAAAAGTATCAAATATATGCTTAAAGATAGTTTAAGTTGTCTTATTTAATAGTTCTAAATTTGAAATCGATATCTTAACTCGTTCAAAAGTTAGAAAATATACCTATATATAATTTAATAGAACAAAAAAAGTAAAACATTACAATTATTTTTTTTTATTAGACAATATTCTTACTCATTCGAAACTGATTTTTTAATTTCTTATGAGTCAATGAGTCAATCCACGATAACGTTTTGACTTTTTTTAGCGACTTAAAATTTAGTATGCGGATGTATTTTTATATAATCTTAGACAAGTTCATATTTCAGCAAAATCCGTTAAGGGGAAGGGGGGTTAAATTTTTTGTTTTGGTCGTATTTTTTCCATTATTAACAACAAAAGAAAAATTTAAAAACCACATGTAAGTTAAAATAAAATTACCCAAAAAATAACCTAAAATTAGGTTACATACTCGTCCAGTGATAATAAAATTTTAAAAAAGATTTTACATCCCCCCTTATCTTCCCATCATACGCGTAAGTTTACCCCCTCCCTGTTTCACCCACTTAGAATAAACGTAGAGCTGAAATTCGGTACATATACTTACGGGAGGCATAGCGTAGTGGCTAGCGCGTATGCATAGCAAGTCTACTATTGTGAGTTCGATTCTCACTGGCGCCGATTTGCCTTTTTCAGTTAATTAATACTTGAAATTTGGCGAAGGCGATAAGTGAAACGGACACTCCCTAGAAACTGGTTCGAAAGTCAGTATAAGCCGGTGGTTCCCTCTACTACTAGCCCACACAAGTCCTGGACTTAGGGGATGCTTAATTAAGTAGAGTAGTACGAGGTTAAACAAACATGTAATGTAATGTAATGTAATACTTATCTCTGATGACAATACAATTTTAAATAAAATTTACCCCCAACTTCCCTACCCCTAAAATTAAAAAAATCCCTTTTTCACCCACATCTTTTTAGATGTGAGACCTTTTTTTAGTCATCAAAATTTCTGTCAGTCAAGAAATAAACAAATATACATCGACACGACAACGATGGAAAATTACAGACCAATATATCTATTAAGTATCTTTTCAAAAATTTTCGAGCGAGTGGTTTATAACAGATTAGTTAAATATATAACAAACTTTAAAATTATATCAAACACACAGCACGGGTCCAGGGAAGTAGGTCAACAGAATCGGCATCTTTTCATTTTGTAGAATATCTTACAAGCCAGATAGATAAAAATATGTGCGCTGGAGGCCTTTTCTTTGGCCTATCTAGATCATTCGAAACCTTAGACATAAACTTTGTTAAGAACAAACTTTTCAATTTGGGCATTAGGGGTATTATCCCTGAATGGATAGTCTCTTTTCTCCAAAATAGGGAACTTTTTCTCTAAAAAATTTAAAATTAATATAGGTGCGGCACAAGGGTCCAAGGGCTAACTTTTTTTTCTTTTGTTTATTAATGATCTCAAACTTTCAGGCTACGTCATTAACTTTGCTGACGATACTTCAATTGCCTTAGCCGAAAAAACAAAAGAAGAATTAATCCGAAAAATCAGTTTAGTTATACAAGAAATGGAGCAATGGTGTAGGTCCAATAGACTCATTTTAAATGTTAACAAAACAGTTAAAGTACACTTTTATAATTAATCGTCACCCGTCTAACTAAACGAATCTTCAGACAATGTTAAATTCTTAGGCTCCTACCTAGATGCGAGACTATTGTGGACAAATCAAATAGGCCATATATGCAAAAAACTGAATGCTTTCTTTTTCGCCCTGCTTAAACTTAAGCCTAATGTCACACAATCGGCGCTCATTCAAAGCTATTATGCTATGGTTCATTCGAATTTGTCCTACAATACAATATTATGGGGTAGAAGTACACACATTAACCGGGTATTTATATCACAAAAAGAGTAATATGCCTAATTTTTAACATTGAATACCGCAAATCATGCAGACAAACATTTAAAGACAAATTCTAATTTTCAAGTAAATAAAACCCATCATTTTGTTACATTATACAATTTTATATAATATAAAAGCTTGTCGCGAGAATATATATTGACACAACTAGAAATTTGTGTATTTTTTATAAAAGAAATTTACACAGGAAAATCTCACGACAAGCTTTTATATTATATAAAATTGTATAATGTAACAACATGATGGGTTTGATTTACTTCAAAATTGATTTTCTTCTTTTTAGAGCACTTAAATAAAAGATTGTTCTTAAAAATGCGTAACAGCTTGGCGTGCAGAATCTTTTCGAATTTTCTTTTTTTTAATACGGTGTCTCGCAAACTTCCTGGAATAGACTTCCTAAAAAATGAGGTGTATTAACTAGGCCTCTTCGATATCAGCAATCTTCCAGACTACACTTGATAATTTTATTATAATTTATTACTGCAAAGGCAGGATTTAGAAATTAAAGTGTAAATACGAGTAGTGATTTTTTTTTTAATCGTTGCTACTTACGGCTTAGGCTGGATCTATTCTGGGTCTCTATTCTCGGGCTCGAGAGAACGTGAACAATTTTCGTAGGAAGGGAACTGATCATATCATATAAAAGTTCCCCAAAGTTAAAAAATGCTATTCTTGAACATTAGTGAGCGTGATGGGAACTCTGCAGCCGGCTGCAGCGTTGCCAAGTATTTTAGCGGATTTTAACCAATCAGATTATGCGAAACGAGTTTGCGTGCGCAGGCTGTAATTATTTTCATTATTTGTAAACAAGTTTCTGTGGTTTGAATAATTTTTATAATTAATATCTAAAAATTAATGTGTAAGAAATGAGAATAAAAACAAAAAAAGATCTGCGCCCACCAGCAGCCAACAAAAAAAAATACTTTAAAATTTTATTCAGGACAACCCTCTTGTCAATAGTGGGTTGTTTAGCCCTGAATTCACTATAATTTTTTTGTTGGAAAGGGTCGGCCCTAGCCAACACTTCCCGTTATTCGTTCTGCATTTGATCTTCCGCTTCTTGCAGATCTCCCAAAAGGGCAACAGCCCCCACAATTTCCAAATCGTCCATCGTTATATTATTATTATTATAATATAACAAAACGGTATTCAAATTAACAACACAAAACCAAAGCAAAAATAGGGTTATGTTCGAATGCGCCCGACTAACTTATATGTCAAAATTTCCGTGAACGACCGCTTCTCACGATCCCGAGTAGTAGAAGTAAAGTTCCTCAATTTTCGTGCGAAGTGAAGTTCAAGAATAAGTAGTTTTGCGTTTCGAGAGAAAGAATATGCAACCCACACTACCTTTCTCCCGGGAATGCGTTCTCTCGAGCCCGAGAATACATACCCTGGTGGATTGGTGAGTTATTAACGATTTTTTTTAATTATTCCGCTGTTAACAGTATTTTTATTTTCTTTAAATTTGGGGCAGTTTTGTTAAAAATTCCCGAATATCGAATAGGACTAAAGGCCGAATTACATCAACGTAAGTTTATACAGATTTTTTTTCTCATTTATTGCATATATGTTGGGCCGTCCAAACACATGCTTTATTTTCAGGGCCTTCAACCTTCAATCTTCAATTATTCTGCAATCTTCATTTATTCAATTATTCTGCAATCTTCATTTATTCATTCATTCCGCATTCAGCAGCCCTTGTGCCGTTTTGCTGTTGCTGCTGCTGCTATTGTATACCTGCAACTGTACATACTATACCGGCATACCTGGCGAAGTCGCCGAGCTCACTCACCTAATTTGTAAGTTTTAATTTTGTAAAAAAAAGTTTATTTTGTTATATTATAAATAAAATCCACGTCAATTTTTTTTTTTTTAGTTTGTTTTATTTAACACACCCTAACTAGAACCCACGCCTAGCGGGTTTTATAAATTTAATCTGTTTTTGTGAGAATTTGTACAGATAAATATTTATTTGTTTTTTTTTTTTTTGGTGTACGAGTTCTCACCCTTACATTTTTTGCGCCCAATCAACCAGTTAGGGTAGTGGTTATTTATTTTGCTTTTAGTCAGTGTATGCGCAGGGCAGCCACTGTCTATTTTTTTACAGCATTAACGGTACATTTTATTCCCACTATTTTGTTTTCCTTTTATTTCCTCCAAGGAGGATCGCAACAGGATACAGAGGAGGACAAAATAAATACTTGGGTGAATTACTTTATTACAGCTTATATATACATATTTTTTTTTTTTGGTGATTTATATTTGCATTTTGTCACTCTTGCTCTGTTTTTTTTTTGTTATTTTTTTGTGGTCATCATGGATGTTAACAGGTTACGTGCTGACGAACTTGCGTTTGAACTCAGGGTACGGAATGCTGCTGTTGAGGGTCCCGTTACAACTTTTCGGACTAGGCTGAGGGACAGGCTGAGATTGGAAAGAGCCGGTGCTTTCTCTCCGATATACGTTGTTCAGTTAGATTCTCGGGATGAGTTGGATACCTGCAATAGTAAATTGTTAGAGTTGGCAGTAGATATTAGAAACTTTAATTATGACAATGCTGCCAACGAAAGGGACAGAATACACACAATGCTGTTGCATGTATCCGGTCGTCTGGCAAGGTTGGTAAATCTGAGTTCTGACCAGCGGGAGGAATCAGAAGCTCTCGTTGGTTGTTGCTCAAATTTATTAACCGAGTTGGAAAGTATATTTGAGAGAAGTAGGCCACCGGTTCGTTCTATGATAGATGAACCTATCGAGCCGCTACCTCAAGAGGTTCCGGTAGACATCTTAGTTAATGCCCCTCCCCTAGCTGTGTCTGAAAGTGACCAAAATCGCGAAAATGACCAACCATTTCCCACTTTTCTCAGAAATTTACCCACCTTTATTAATACTCCTCTTGTACAGACTATCCAAGACAGACCGACGAACTATGATCTACCCCAAGTAAATTTTACAACCCGTCCAAATCTAGACAGACTGACAGACAATATACCCCAAATAAATTTTTCCACCCCTCCAGATCAAGACAGACTTATTAATTTTTCAACCCCACCCATTAATAATACTAACCCTTTCAGGACGACAGACGACAACAATAATTTTCAATTTTTTTCGGAACCAGCTGCAGTTCCGCCATATAGCGGAGATGGCTTTCTCACCTAGACCTTACCTATACTAGGACGCCTAATTCTTCCCACCATTTGTTAAGGGATTATGCAAAGGGATATAACGTAATTTCTAAATGGAATCTTAAGTTTGATGGTGGTGGAAGCCTGGCCGGATTCTTGGAGAGAGTGGAAAAACTACGGGAGGCATGCGGTTTAACGGAAGCTCAATTATACCAAAGCGCGGTCGTATTATTTGAGGGCACACCATTAACCTGGTACAGGGCAAATAAGGGGTCTTTTGGTAGTTGGGATGACATAAAATGTAGAATAAGGCAGACATATTTAGGGTATGACTACGAGTAAGAAATATGGTCGGACATTCGTAACCGGACCAAAGGTTCAGATGAAAGGTCAGCGATTTATATTGTTATTTTACAGAATTTATTTAATAAACTAACCAACAAACCTGACGAGGGACCCCAGGTGCGAATTATCCGACGCAACCTGTTGCCTTTTATACAGAATAAGTTGGCTTTACAAGATCTGTTGACATTATTTGAGTTGGGAGAAGCTTGTAGAAGGATTGAGGAGGCATATAACCGCTCTCAAAAAGTTAAACCACCTCCTTCAAACCGTACTCAAATGACGGAGTCAGATTTTGTTTTTAGGCGTCCCCAGATAAATATTTTATCAAATGAAGTAATTTCATTTGGTAAAACGTCTAGGCTGGAGACAACTGATTTGTATAAGACAACAGGTGGGTCTGCAACTGTGGTATCTCCCAGGAAGGAGATCCTATGCTACAATTGCAGAGCCTTTTCGGAAAAGATGTTTTAAATGTGGAAAGTTGAATTTTATGTCATTAGATTGTCCTGACTGTTCGGGAAACGGGCAGGGGAATCGCTAGTTGACTGCGGAGCGAATCCCATGGGACGTAAGGCAGTTAAACCTACGTCTAATGATGATGTTAATGAGTTTCTTGATATTTTATTTGCTAATGTTAAAGGTAATGAACGTCCATATTTAAATTTTGAAGTGTAGGTAGAGAATGTTTTGGTTTATTAGATTCTGGGGCTTCTAGAACTGTGGTAGGGTGTGTAGGTATCAAAACTCTGGTAAGTCTGGGCTTAAATTTACAACCGAACAATATACCTTTTTGTAATGTAGCTGATGGCAGTTAGGTAACTGGTAGTTTTTCAGTTCCGGTTGTTGTTCAAGGGCGGTTTCACTTGGTGGAGATTCTGGCTATACCATTCTTACCTCATTATTTCCTTTTGGGGTCAGATTTCTGGAAACAAGCGGGGATTATTCCAAATTTAAGGGATGGTAGTTGAGTATTTTTAGAGGATAGGGAGAAGTTTAACATTGCGGAGTTAAATACGGAAGGCACACTTACCTTGGACCGAAAGAAACAAATGGATAAAATTTTGGAGCTGGTAAAAACTGATAATCGGGATGAGATAGGTTGTGTAAAATATATTAAACATGATATAAAAGTAAATTCAGAACCCGCATTTTTAAAACATGCTCACCAGCAAGTAGATGAACTTTTGGCCCAAGACTTCGAGAAATGGTGTGAAAAAAATAAACTGATAATGAATAATTCTAAAACCGTAGCTATAAATTTCATTAACAGAAAAAAGTTGAATTCCAATTTCAGAATTCAAAACCTAGAGTTATCACCCAGTGCTAAATTTTTGGGTACCATTTTTAATGGTGACTTAACATGGGATGACCACATTGCGCATGTGTGCAAAAAACTAAACTCAGCGTACTACGCTATTTTAAAAATGAAAAATGACCTAGACGAATCTGGCATTTTGAGTATCTATTACTCTATGGTATATTCTCACCTGTCATACAACGTCATTTGTTGGGGAAACGGCAAAAACATAAATAGAGTGCTAGTAGCTCAAAAAAGAATTATTCGTCTCATTTTTGATATAAAATATGGGGATAGCTGTCAAGGTATTTTTAAAGATAAAAAAATGTTAACTGTTTGTTCTTTATATATTTTTAAGTGTGTTGTTTTTGTCAAGAAATACATAGATGTATTTGAAAAATGTTCGGACTTACACTATTATCCACAAAGACATGGTACTAAATTAATAATACCTAAACATAAGACCGCGCTATTTGAAAATGCTCCTGTATATAAATGTTTTCTTTTTTTAATAAATTACCAGGTGAATTACGCTCTGTGACTAATGTAAATACTTTTAAAAGATTAGTTAAAAACTATTTATTGGAAAAAACGATATACTCCCTTGACCAATACGTAACAAAATTGTTATAAATTATTGGTATTTTAAATCATTTTTACTGTATAGTGTTGTAGTTGTTTAATTGTATTTCAATGTTTTATTCTTTTTTATTTTAATTTTATAGTATTGTGTTTATTTGGATTATGTATTTATTTAGATTATGTATTTATTTTATTACTATTCGTTATGATGACTTACCAACATGTACTCAGTGTATCTTATTTGGTCAATAAATTACTATTACTATTACTACTAGATATTATTGAAAGATCATATTCCTCCAGGTCAAGTAACATTGTGATGGTCCGCAAGAAGGATAATACTTATAGATTTTGGGTTGATTTTAGAAAAATCAACAAGGTCTCAGAACGTGATGCTTATCCCTTGCCGAACATTAATTCTATGTTGGACAAACTCCGCATGCACGGTTTCTCACTTCCTTGGATATTAAGAGTGCGTTTTGGCAAGTTCCTCTAACTGTCAGGGCTAAACCGATTACAGCTTTTAAGGTTCCGGGACGGGTTTTTTTTTAATTCAAACGCCAATGGGCCTTCATAATTCAAGCGCCACATTTCAGCATTTTGTAGATAAGCTTTTGGGGGATTTGGACGAAAATGTATTAGTGTATTTGGACGATATTATTTTAGCGACAAAGACCTTTGAAGAACACAGTACTCTTGCAAAAGGTACTAGAACGGCTGAAGGCGGCAGGTTTGACATTACGTTGGGACAAATGTAATTTTTGCAAACCGAAGCTAAAATTTTTGGGTTATTTAGTCAACCGTGATCTGTAGTATCCGACAAAGTTAGGTCTATTTTAGAAGTACCTGTACCTTCAAATGTTCGTGCTTGGTATGATGGATTGGTACCGCCGTTTTATTCCCGACTTTTCCACTCTCGCTGCTTCAATTTCAAATCTTGTTAAGAAAAATAAAAAATTCTGTTGGGACGGGGAATGTGATAGAGCATTAATAAAGCTTACGGAATGTTTAATTTCAGCTCATATCATGACTTTTTCTGATTGGGAACGTAAGTTTTATTTACATTGTGACTTGAGCGATTTTGGTTTAGGCGCAGTTTTAACGCAGATTTTCGAGGAGGGGGAGAAGGTGATCTGTTACGGAATTCGATCATTTACATCTCAAAAGTGGAAAGAGTACCACAGAGAAAGAGTGTTTAGCTATAGTATGGAGTATAGAAAAGGTCCGTCCTTATATTGAGGGACCCAGGTTTACATGTATAACCATTTTGCATTAAAGTGGTGGATGGAATGAGCTAAAAAATTCCTGAAGGAAACTAGCCCGTTGGAAAATTAAGCTTCAGCAATATGATTTTGAGGTCATACACAAGTCTAGAAAAGAATATTACGTGCCAGATTTACTTTCTCGCTCAGTTCCTGTTATTGATTCAGTTAATTTAGATTCCCCTTTGTTCCCGCAATATAAGTGTCGATGGTTAGATAAAATAAAAGAAAAAATTGATAAAAACCCTCTTAAATATCCACTTTGGCGTTTGGAAAATAATTTAGTTTATAAAAATTGTAAGGATGCTTGGAAAATCGTTGTTCCCAAGTCCCACCGTAGAGATATAATTTTTCAATGTCATGATGCCGAAACATCACGACATTGTGGTATTTTTAAAATTTCGGCACGATTATATTAAAAATTTTGGTGGCCTCGATTTAAATATGATATAACTCGGTATGTAAGGTCTTGTAAAGTCTGTCTGGCGCAAAAACCGCAGTAAAAGGCCCCAGCGGGGAAAATGTGCATTCGTCTAGAAACAGATAGGCCCTGGCTTACTGTTTCTGTGGATTTAGTAGGGCCATTGCAAAGATCGGTTTCGGGTTTTATATACTTAGTATACAAGATTACTTTAGTAAATGTTGTATTTTTATTCCATTACGTTCCCCAACTACTAAAGTGGTGTGTAAAAATATAGAGGACAATTTGTTTTTATTATTTGGTGCTCCAAAGGTCTTTATTTATTTATTTTTATTTATTTATTATTAGAGAGACACAAACAGATTACAATCCATGAACAGTATCCCCGTACTAAATGCAATATTACAAGTAATACGCTAATTAATATCACAAAAAAAAACTTAAGTAGTTAATACAATGCCAATAATTTATATTAATTTATAATACTTCATAAATGTTGATATGATGGAATATAGTGAGATCAATAATTGAATTATGATATGATATTGAGAATATTAAGAATATTCAATGGAAGGAAAAGAAGAGATTATGACTCAAAAAACAATTATTTTTAAGAATTTTTAAATGTTAATAGATTTGTTGAGAAAATATTGAGAAAAAGTACAGAAAGAGTTTACAGAACGTAACATTCTAATCAGAGGTGTATTTTGAGAATGATTAGTTCTTCGGAAAGGAATAAGAAACAAATCACAGTTTCTTAGTTTTTTCAATGGAACATAAAATTTAATTTGAGCTAGAATAGAAGAGGAACTAATAACATTATGAATTATCTTGTAAATAAATAATTATTAGTGTTTTTTTTGTTCCCCATTCAGTATGTCCATCTTCGAAGGGTTCATTTCCGGACCAACCTTTGCAGGAACTTTTTTTCATATTTTTGGATCTACATCTCTTAAATTTTGGCATGCCATTTACTGAACACCCTGTTAATATTTTTGTACCATTTTTTTATTCATTTGCGCAAAATTCTGAAGTGACAAAAGTCAGATCCGAAATCAGCATGCTTAAATGATCCAAAATCATATATTGGCATTAAAAAACAGACAAAAAGTTTAATTCGCAGGCTTGTGTAATTATTATTCATTTACACTTCTGTTTGGAACTTTTAAAAAAGTACTTTACCCATAGAGCTTTATGCAATTTGTACTAAAATTTATTTAGTTTCTTTGATTTTCAATCAACAATTTTGACAATTCTTCTATTGAATTCCATTCCATTGTTTTTATTTTTTCTGCTCCATATATTTGCTTTTCTTGTTTTCACCATTTTTGACAACAAATCATAATTTTAAGCCAATGGTGACGGTAATTTTTTTGTCTTCCTATCTTTTAGCTGGGTTTTTTCACTAAGTCGTCCTTTAATTGAGTCCTGAGTTGATTATTTTTTTTTATTGACAGCAAGCGTCTGATGTATACCATTAAGTTTTACCTGGAAGAAAAGTGAATGTGTTAAAATTTCGGCTTGTCACTCACACTAATTAAGGCCAGGTACACACATGCGTTTTTTTGCCGCGCTGTTCCGCAATTGCGGTGTGTGTTACTATAAATATAAATGGGCAAGACGGACGCGCGTTGTCGCAACGTCGCCGGAGGTATGTGTGCATTACCCAATTATATTTATAGTATCACACACCGCAATTCCGGTACCGCGCGGAAAAAAAACGCATGTGTGTACCGGGCCTAAATATCCAGGACAATTATGCCTCTGCCAGAGACTCTCTGGACCTCCGGGACAACCAAGTAGTCTGATAATAATTCAAATCAGCTGCTTGTAATATATAGTTCGTGTAAAGATGCAAGTCGCTTGCAAAAAAACTTTACACTACGATATTTCAAAAACTCTGACCCAGAGACTTGAAATTTGGGATACAGATTTTCTAAGAAGTAGAAAAAATTTATTTAAAATTGTAAGTCTCTATGTCGAGGCGTTCTTGAAATATCGTAGTGTAAAGTTGTTTTGCAAGCTACTTGCATCTTTACACGAATCAAAAACTTCGGTATGCAGGACACCTAGTAATAATTAAATTAAGTATTTCTCTGCATTTTATCTATTTCGCATAAGATTTGTTTTTACTGGGGATATCATTTGATTGTTTTTCACAAAGAAGACAAATGTAATAATCTGCTTCACGGTAATCAAGTATGCAACCTGTATGTAGCCATCGACCACATCCGGCTTCGCATTGTACTAAATCTGAAACAACGACTTCAGAACAGCATATTAAACACTTTTCTGACATATCATCAGATTTCGATAGTAAATATCGAGCGTATCGCTGTCTCTCCGCCAAAAGAACTATTTCGTTTGCGGTATTTCGTTTCATTATGCATTCGGCATTATATAAAGTAAAAATGCCACAATTATAACCATCTTCTTGTTGTTGTGTCTTTTTTTTAATGTAATATTTAAAAAAAAATTCCCTGTTAAAATATTTTTTCATGAAAAAGTTAAATTCTTTTAGTATTCTTCCCTTTAAACGAGAAGAATAAAAGGAATTGTACAATGAAAACTTTTTTTCATATCCACGTACACGATGTATCAATGGTTGCCCTCGCATACGGGAATCACAATTTCAGTTACCTTTAAAAGATTGGGAAAGTTGCTGTGCAATTTTTTCATTTTAATTTATTATTATTAACAGTAAGCGGCTAGGCCGATGAAACTGTAAACTTAAAATTAACTTAGTATAAATATCACAGCAAAAAAAAATAGAAGTAAATAACAATGGAAAAGAAAAATATATAAAATTATAGAGAAAAAAAAATATATACTACTTTTTGAAAAACAAAAATAAATAAATAAATAAAAAATAAATAAAAAAAATACAAATATATAAAAAAAGAAGATATTTAAAGGTTATTGGGAAAAATGCACCCACTGGTTTAAAAGCCTTTCCAGTTCTTTGTCCAGTCTGTTCTTAAATTGGTTGACTGACCCCGACTCCACTGATTCCTGACTTAGATCATTCCACTTATAAACAACACGATTTAAAATGAAGTTTCTTCGAGGAAGCTTAGAACATATTTCCTTAGTAATTTTTTTATTATGACCTCGAAGGTTTGGGTAGTTGTTGAACGTAAATATGTCGAGTTGGACTGAGTAATAGTTGCTAAGGATTTTGTAGGTTTGTATAAGATCGCCTCCTTATCAGGTAAATGACAGAGTTAGCTCTCTTCACAGTTTTGGCTATATGCGGTTCCCACTTTAGGTCACAAGAAATAAGCACACCAAGGTCTTTTTGAGTTTCAACAGCACGAATAGGTTGGTCATAGAGCAGGTATTATTGGGATTATTAGGCACCAGGTGGAGTATAGTGAACTTATTCGAATTCAACTTCATAAGCCATTGTTGTGCCCACTCTACAACTTTCTCAATATCCTGAGCAAATTGGCCAGCATGCAGAAGAGGATTGCAGAACATTTTTGCATCATCAGCAAATAGAACCATGTATGAGAGGATGCAATACACCAGGTCGGATATTTATATTAAAAAGAGAAGTGGACCGATGACCGATCCCTGAATTACACCACTAATGATCTTCCTTAATGTAGAGAACATACCGTCAAGTTTAACTTTAAATTTTCGGTCCTTTAAAAATATTTCAAGCCACAACAATAGCTTCCCTCGCAAACCAAAATGATCAAGCTTTTG
>CAUEHQ010000316.1:0-19763 GCA_958510825.1 Brachypterus glaber
TATGAATACCATATTCTTATCCTTTCATATTTGAGAATGTATTCTCCTTTCAAGCATACCATGTTCTTATCCTATCTCCTATCCTATCATATTTGAAGCAAAATTTTACTTCAAACCAGAATATATTCTCTTCGTTATATCCAAAGCACACATTCTTGATTTAAGACAATATTTTTTTCTGTGTGGGAACCCCAATAATAATTACTTATTTTTATCGTATACCTAATTGAATTTTATGTAAATAAACTTTTTAGAAAAAATATTTTAAATTTTAAATACCTCGTTTAGTTGTTTCCGTGAAAATTTACGAAAGGAAGTGGAAAAAGAAAATGTCTCTCTCTAAGAAGTAATTTTCATTTTCAACGGATGTGAACTCTGGCTTGCCGAGGAAATTGTCTTTCGGTAGTTTACTTTCAATCAGTTATAAAATGAGATAAAAATTTAATTTTTATTTTATACAAATTTGCACATCTGGGAACGTTCAAGTATTACGTAACACTCCTAGGGGGCGTCCATGTTAATGGTATAGGAAAATAGCGTTACAGGGGGGAGATGATCAAAATTTGCGTTACGTAATACTTGAACGTTCCCTCTGCACATCGAGAAAGTATATTTTTGGCAAATATAATTCTAATCATCACAATTTTAAAGGATAACAAAATAAAGGACAAGAGTTGGGGAAAGGGGGAATATCGCGCCCCAAAGGGGAAAAACATTATAAAAGAAATAATATAAATGTAATATAGTTAATATTACTTGTGATGAATCTCACATATTTTTACTGTAATTTTATTTTAAGCAGTATTATTATGAAAGTAAACATATATAAAACAAGCCGTGAAGATATGTAATGCTACGCAATCCATTATACATTATTCACAGCAAATGGTATATCGTCGGCTAAAGGCTCTAGTTACCTAACTCCAAATTTTTGAAAAATAAGATTTTGATAAAATTTGGTACATAATCCGATCGCTAACAGACTTCTTTAATTAAAAATTGCATTAAACCAATATTAGTTTCAGAAATATTTTAAGTGGATATTTATCTAACTCCATCATATGATTGTAAACAAACATTTAAATGAAAACTGTCACTTATATCAAACATTTTTTTTAAAACAAGGACCCCGTTTCGAATACTTGTTAATTTACTATTTAGGGCCACTTGCACCAATGATGGTTTAACTTTAAACTTGGATTAAATTGACGGCCGACCAATCAGAACGCAGCATTTTTAACTTAAACTCGGTTTAGCTGAAATAATCCTAGACCAAAAGTTGGTGCAAGTGGCCTTGATGATAATTATAATTATTGGCATTCATAATGTTGGTCCGGTATTCCGATACGGAAAGTGAAGAAGAGTAAAAGTTTTTTGAGGTATGTCAAAAAAAAACAGAAAACCATCGTATAATCGGCATAAAAAATTATTGGTCAATTTCTGGCTAGCCGATAATAGGCACAGTTAACTGTGTCCGATGATTTGCAGATCGAATTTAAAAGAAGTTGATATTTGACTTGACAAGAAGCGTCTAATTTGTTATTAACTATTCGTTATTTGCGTCTTTTAAGCAAAAAAGTTAGTTTTCAGTGCCATATTTTATATTTATATCAATAAGTGTTTAAGATACAAACTAAGTAATTACATGTTTTTCATAAAATATTAATTTAGGTATACCTACAGACCCTGGGCACAGGGGCGAATTTATTCGCAAAGGCCTTGCAGCTTTAAAAAAATATATTTTACTTTCCAGTGGAACCTTGTGCCTACTGATTTTCAGTTTTAGTTTTAATTAATATTTTAAGATATTCATTAATTTATTTGTTTTTTAAATTTTAATTTTTAAAACAAATATTTCTTTTAAATAAATATTAAAATATAGTTTACTACCTATATGCAATGGACAGCAGTCCAATACGTTAGGCAACATAAATTTAGGTCTTCAATACCAACCCAAAAAGAAAATTCCCTAAAAATATTATATTTGGATTTTATCACAGTACAACAAAAAATGTGCATTATATGCAAAATTATTAAAGAATACATAAAACAGCTTATTAAACACAAAAACAAGTAAAAAATCTTCACGCACCACGGGGTAATATCAATGACTGTCAATTTAAGTAGTAGGTCATAAGTTCCCTAGGAAACTTTAGACCTACTGTACGCATAGCTGTGTTAAATTTAAAAAATGGTTTTTTACTTAAAAAAAAACAAATATCTTACCTTCATGTAATTTAAAATATAATCTAAAATGTTATTTTTACGTTAATTATGCATAATTTTATTTCAAAACAATCATAATTATACTGTTATCTCTTTCTGTAGAACTTCTCTCTTTATCTAATCTAAATAGGCGACAGTCCATTGTTTCATGATAATGAAAATAATCTCGTATGAGTCGACGCATCAAGTTAATTAGAAAAGTTGTGTTCCTTCGCTCATTCAAATATAAAAAATTTGTAGCGCACATATTCTAAGAGGCAAAAATGAAACAAAACTAATATTAATTTAAAAGATTTAAATGTAATAAACTAACCATAATATGGTTATACATATTATGTATAACTTTTTTACATGTATTATTATTAATTTATTATATTTGGAAGTTTTAAATTAACATTATTTTTATTTCATTTTTGTCTCTTAGAATATATGCCCTAAAAATTTCTTGTTTTTTTTTTTAATATAAATCAGGAATTAAAATTATCGGTAGTCTGCCGGCCATTTACGGCCCATTATCGGCTTGATTATTGGGCCACTCAAGGGTCGAGCGACACTTCCAGAATAGGCCCGCTAATGGCATGCCGTTAACGGACCGATGACTCTTTACCGGCTAACGGCAGTGTGCCGTTGCCGGCCCATGGCTGATGTGTTTGTTGGGAAAAAGTGTAAAAAGGCGGATGTCGCTGAAATAGAGGAAAAAATGCAAAAAATTGATCGGGAAAAAGGCCTTCCATTCCAAGGGAAAACATTAATTGATGGGAAATGGATTTATTTAATTGATCGGGAAGAAAAAAACCTAAATAATTATCACTGCGTACACGAAGAAAACCCCAATTTAAAATGCAAATAATTTGATAACCAACAAGAAATAACATTCTTGAAGATTTTTGGTCTAAATTATGGAAGGAAGAGGTTT
Source organism: Brachypterus glaber (assembly GCA_958510825.1). Lineage (NCBI taxonomy): Eukaryota > Metazoa > Arthropoda > Insecta > Coleoptera > Kateretidae > Brachypterus > Brachypterus glaber. Next base: position 3,143 of record CAUEHQ010000316.1, read on the forward strand.
AGATTGATACTTTATCCAATCCAGTCCAGTTAAAAGTAAGAGAGATAGAAAAGACATTAATGTTTCTAGAAGAACTATAACTATATCTATATCTTCCCAAAAAACAGAACAAAGCAGTGCCGGTTTTTAAGACAACGTTCTTAAATACTTTGGCGTTTTCATCAAAAATCGTACATAATTGGGAATGCGCTTAATAATTAACATAAAATAGCTTTACAATAGTTATTTATATACCAAGGGACTAAACTGGCTGTTTTAGTCCCGCTGCCTGATTGTGTCCTGAGCGAGCGAGTAAAACTGAAATGCAAGGGACTAAAACAGGCACGCAAAAAGTCTTGAGGTAAATACACTATTTTTTGCATGACCAAACATAATTTAGGTGGGTAGATAAAATTAAAATCAAAAAGTCAGTTTCACGGCTATCGCGATTTCAATTGTTTTTTTTAATATGGTTGACAAAAACGCCAGTTCGAAAAAATGGACGAAGATGATACATTTTAAGTATTTTAAACATTGTTTTTCAAGGGTTTCTTTGTTAAAATCAAATAAATTAGTATGAATCGCTAATTTATTACAAAACAGCACCAAACCTAATTTTTCTGCCAGTAAAGCATATAGTATGTATAATATTTCAAGGTTGCCGTGATTTTTTTCCCTTGGAAGAAAAATGGCAGGTTTAGTCCCGAAAATTAAAGCGTAAAAGTAGGTTTTAGTGCAAAAAATATATATTTTAATAATTAAATAATTTAATAAAGTTACAAAATAAAATATTTTTTTTTCTTATACAAATAATTTTCACCGATGAACACTATATTGTATCAAAGCTTAAAATTCCTTGCCATGATAACAACGAATTTTTTGTATTAAATAAATTTTACATTAAGACAACCAATTTTACTCAATGATATAATAAAAAATTTATTGTCACAATTAAAAACGTACATCGGTGCAAAATCAATGTAATTTTATAGATATGACGTTCATTTTTATTGATATTACGTCAATTTTTGCTTCAGTGTAGAATTAGGTATATTTCTTTTTTATGAAGTGTTATATTTTTTCAATTTTATAATAGTAATTATACCTAGTAAATATTATATTAAATATAAAAATATACAAATTTTGTAATAATATTATTATGCGATATAATACGATAGGTATCCTCTTTTATCTTTCTTTGGAGTTAGGTCATTAGTAAATTTAAAATCTAGGGTGAAAATTCAACTTTTAAAAAAATTAAATAAAATACATTACAATAAAAAGTTTTAAATACATTAAAACATTTCAAACATTTTTACCTGTCAACAAGCTAATCTTGAATTTATAAATTTCTATAATTAGGTTTTAAATCGTTGTTTTCGTCTCCTGAAAAATATGACGTTTTGGAGTTAGGTAAATAGAGCCTTTAGCCGACTATATTGCATTTCCCAAATAATTTTCAAAAAGATAACAATTTTTTTTAAAGATCTTTTTTGAAAAAGAAAACAAAAAAAAAGTTTTCAAAAAAACTTACACTTTAACATTTTTTTTTTTAATATTTTATTTTTTTTTAATTCATTTTCTTTTTGCGAAAACCCAAAAATCAAAAAAATCAAAAAAAAATCAAATTTTTTTCTTTTGGTAGAATTGATCCTTATAATAAAAGTATTTTTTCCTAAAAAAAATACGTTAATCGGATTTTTTTTTTGAAAAAAGTTGATCAGATTATTCGTTCTTGAGTTATCGTGTTTACAATAATCGTGACATCAGATAGACGGGCGAACAGACGGACATTTGAATAAAAAATAAGTTGCTTATGTTTTCATGAAACAAAATTATATCCAAGAATTTTTTGTCTAGGACGGTTTTTATTTTTTTTTGAAAATTCGAAACTAGCGTATATTATTCTAGCGCAGGCGCTGTGAATAATATAAAAATGAAAACAGAAAAGATGTATTCGTGCGGATTCTCCTGTATACCGGGTAATTCCGCGCATCTTTTGTAGAAATGCCGCGCATATGTACTAGAAGGCTTAACAATAGGTCTGTTTGTTGGCGCCGCACTTTTACACCCAGAGTAACTCCGTGCAGGAAAAGTCACGCAACCAGTGCAGTTCAGACTGAACTATTCAGTTCAAGTAGGACGAACGAATGCCAAAAAATTGATATAAATGTCAAATTAGAAACATAACTCAAACAAACTCAAACGTAGTGTAAATTATTTTATCCACGGCCGTGATTAATAGGCATATTAATCACGGGTCTGTAAAAATGAACCGTTTAAAATGACCGTGGATAAAGTGCAGAATTCTACTTGCGTATAATAGCTATTAATCATTCAGGTGATTAGGTCACCCTCATTGATTAATGGCAATTATTATACGCTTATTGAATAATATACTATTATTTCATATTAATTAATATAATAATAATATTATTTTATTTATTTATTTATTTAAATGTTTAGAGTCGTTTTGGGACTTTACAAGAAAGTATTTTATACCATAGTAGACTAGTCTAATAATTAATTAATTCTCTAACCAATAACAAAAATATAAATATCTGATTTGATCTGATTGAAATGTGTCAAAAGTTGGTCAAATGAAAGTCGATTTAATTTTATGCGCATGCGTGCACTAACTTACACCGGCTACTCCTAAAGGTCTAGAGCTTAAGTTACTCCTGCTCCGGACTAAGAGCAACTTATTGTAGTATAGTGTAGTGTAACACTAAAGTCTTGGTTACCTCCGAAATTCGCAGTCGTTGACGACTCTGACCGGGTAGCCGCGACCGAGTCGTTAAGACATCTCCAATGCATTTTAAATGTCCCTGTTTTCCTAGCTGCTACCGAGTCGTTACTACCAACTACTGGTCGCCGTTCGTTTAGACGCCGGTCGCCTGACCGCTCCAGGAGTAGAGGCACGACCAATTCGCCACGAATTTGACGGTGAAATAGGTGGTTTTGCACTGTGACAAGTGTCTTTCACTTTCACTCAATTAGAATTGGTTGAAATTTCTCCACCTCTCATCAACTTTTACACTTTTACTTTTCCCTTTGCGTTAGTAAAAAATTTTCGAAAAATTTTTATTGCTTTTTTTACGTTTTCGGACGTTTTATATCCAAAAAATATGATTTCCGTCAAAAAAAATCTGTCTGTTGGTATGTCGTCTGTGTCCGGGAAATTTGTGACCATGATAACATAAGAATGCTTCGGGTTAAAGACTTCAAATTTGGACCATAGGCTGATTATTCAAAGTTCTAGTCTGGGATTGTTTTTGGTAAAAATCGGATTGGGGTAAGGGGTAAAATGGGGCAAAAACATTTTTTTTTCAATTTATTTTTCGTTTTACGGAAATTAAACTTAAAAAAAAAAATTTTAAAAACTATAGGGGAAGTATTATTTTGTTGGAAAAAACTATTTTCTAAATGACGTAATGTTAAGAAGAGGATGAGATTCGCTTCTTCCGCTTGATAATTTAGAAACATTAAAAGAACCGACTTTTTAGAGATATTCATACTGATTGAATGGCATAAACTCGCAAACAAAAAAACAGCTGTTTATAAAATGGCCAGCTAACAGAATAGCGACTGGCGACTGGCGAGACCGAGGAAAACAGGTAGGGTCGTAACGACCTGGTCGCGGCTACCCGGTCGCAGTCGTCAGCGACTGCGAATTTTGGAGGAAACCGTATCTTAAATCAGTTTAAAGTAGACGAACGGACGCAAAAATTGTCCTGCACTGAACTGAACTGAGACGAACGAACGCAAAACGTCACCAACGAACAGACCTAATTATGGAGTGAACAAATTATTAGATTATAATAAAAAGGTACTTTATATAGTCCAAACTTCATGAATTAAATGGCGTGTGTAAAAAAGTAAATTTAACTAGGGGAGAGTGGGGATGTTTCGACCTCTTAATGTTTAAATCGTTTTACAAAATATTTAATAAATTTTATTTCATTTTTTTAAACTAATCTATAGTTCAATATATTTTACATTAAATGATATAGTATAAGCTGTAATAATCTAAAGAATAATTAGTTTTATAAATTAATATAAAAATAGTTACATTTGGTTGAAACCTCCCTCTAGGTTGTTTTCAACCAAATGGTGGTGATGATTAAACCAGGGTATATAAAATTATAAATTTTATTAAAATATTTAAAATGTATTAATACAACTGTATAATATAGTTCTAATATAGTTATAAAAATATAGAACCAACATTAAAATGAACCAAAAATTATTAATGTTTAATTAAAAATAACTGGACTAGGAACAAATAATACTGGACTAATATTAAGAGGAACCAGAAACTATTTAACTAATATTAATTTACCTTTAATTAGAAGAAGAAGAAGAAGAAGAAGAGAAATAATAAAATAATTTTTTAATAAATTTTTAAATATTAATGAAATTTTGAGAAATAAGTGATATCTTTGAGTAAAACAAGTGCAATAAACACTGTGATTATTTGTTTTGCAAAAACCCCAGCTTTTCATCATTTTTTTCGATATAACCTCAAATAAGCAACATGGCTTCTTCTGAAAACTGCAATACCTGCAAAAAAAAGCTGAATAAAGGGAGAAGAATAGGTTGTTATGGGCCCTGTAATACATGGCATCGTGCAGGCTGCACAAAACTGGATAAAGAAGAACTTAGCAAATTAGAAAGAAAAAAGCGAAAATGGTTCTGCGAAACATGTACAAAGTGGATACTGTCTAACAAAGAGGCCCTGAATAGCTGTGAGGAAACTGATAGCGAAAAAGAGGATGAAGAATTCTATGAAATAGAACCCGAACCTGTTGTTATTCCTACCAAAAAGTTTACACAGCCAAAGAAAATGAAAAAAGATGAATTACCTAAAGCAACAACTTTAAAAAGCAATGTTAACACTGTAAGCATGCAAGACCTACATAAAGAAATCAGAGAAATGAGAAATGACCTTAAGTTTTACGCTGAAAAATACGATGAACATAAACAAAAATTGGATGAACTGTCTAAGGACACAAAAATATTAAAAAAAGAAAACGAACTACTGCGAAATGAAATAAAAATACTTAAGAGTTTATCACATAATAACATTAACAAAAAAAACCGTGAACTTAACCTTATAATCAGTGGAATAAAAAGCACCATTGAGGAGTTAACTACAGCCCCAGCTGAGGTTATGGACAGAGCAATGAAAGTAGTTAGGTATGTAAATCCTCAACTCAACACAAATGATATCGAAATTAAAATCCTAAACAAAAATAAAGAAAACACACCTATTGCTATTATTTTTAAAGATATTGAACAAAAAAACGATTTTATCAAGAAGAGGAAAGATAAAAAAGAAATAAAATCAAATGAATGTAGTTTAACTGGAACTGACGGCATCTAGATCTTAAAGACAAAGGATATAAATTTGTATGGGCAAAATAGGGGAAAGTTTACGCTAGAAAATCCGAAGATAGCACCGTTTTTAGAATTAGCAATGAAAATGATATCAAGAAACTTGAATAATGGACACTGTTAGATAGTAAAAGTAGATAAATCATCATCACGTTCACAGCCAACAATATAGACTCTAATGACGATTGTATTTGTATGGTACATGAAGATATCAAGGACGCCAGGTACTTTAAAAACTCCATTAAAGACTTTAATATGCTACATGTTAATATACGTAGCATAAATAAAAACTTTGATAATTTTTTATTGTTTTTGCAAAACACTGAAGTTGATTTTGATGTTTTGGTTATGTCCGAAACAAATACCATTAAAAACCTAAACCAATTTAAAATAGATAATTACAGCATGTATTACAATGATAGTAATATAAATAAATGTGATGGTACTGTCATTTATGCAAAAAATAACGTTATTAATGATGTAAAAGTTATTAAAATAAATAATTCTAGGTTTCTTAGAGTACAAGTAACAAAGAGTGGACTTAACATAGGCGTCATTGCGCACTACAGGTCCCCATCCCTACCACCCGAACAGTATATTACTGATCTTTGGGAGCTTCTTCAGAGTGATGTTGATGTTTGCCCAGTAGAAATCTGTACTGGCGACATAAACATCAACCTGTTGGACTCTGGAAACGAAATTGTCAGCGAATATGTACATGTATTGGGTAGTAAGGGGTACATACCAAAAATTAACAAAGCTACGAGAATAGATAATAGAAAGCAAAAAAAATCTTGTCCAGATCATTTTTTTGTCAAAAATGACCTAAAAAATAAAAATAATAGTCATAAAATTAATTCGATAGTCTTAAAAAGCAGCCTTACAGATCATTTCCCAATACTACTAAATATAGACATATCAAAAACTGAATTACAAAAAAACAAAACAAAATAAATTTGTAGACAGATTTGATAAAACAAAATTTTCTAAATTACTGAGCGCGGTGGTTTGGGAGGGGACTTTGGGGTGTAATGACCCCAACAAAATTGCTGAGGACCTGATAGGTAAAATTAATGACTGTATAAAAAAAAGTACAAACTTAGTTAAAATTCGTTGCAAAAAAAAAACTAATTAAACCCTGGATGAACCAAGAACTTCTAGATTACATAAGGGAAAGGGACTTACTAAAAAAAATATCATCTGCTGACCCCGAAAATGTAGAAGCTCTAAATGTTTATAAAATCTTTCGTAATAAAGTAAATAAAATTATCACTGAAAAAAAAACACAATACTATAAAAGTATTATTGAAAGGCAAGGTAATGACCCAAAAAAAATTTGGGGGACTATAAATGAAATTATTGGAGGGGGACAAGATACGCAAAAAATAAATAAAATAAAAAATGTACATGGTAAAGGGGTAAGCGATTCTCTGGGTATAGCTAATGTTTTCAATGAATATTTTAGTAAAGTGGGTAGGAACCTTGCTCAGAAAATACATACACCAGAACAAAAACTTGATTATAATATGATGTGCGGAGACATTATGACTCTTGAACAAATGACTGACACTGAAATCTTAAACGAAATAAAATCGCTAAAAAATAATGCATCTAGTGGGGGGGATGGAATATCAGTAAATATAATAAAAAGTAACATAAAACAACTTTTTAAGCCTCTAAAACACCTTGCCAACAGTGTTTTCAGTACAGGAGTATTCCCGTCAATTTTTAAATGCGCAATAGTCATACCTCTGCATAAAGCTGGTGATAAGGCCGAAGCTTGTAATTATAGACCAATAGCTCTTACAAGTGCTTTAAGTAAATTTGTTGAGAAATGTATAAAAAATCGACTGTGGAAGCATCTGGATAAAAACAAAATTATTTCTAATGCTCAATTTGGATTTAAGAGGGGCTGTAGTACTGGAGACGCTGTTGGCGACGTGACAGAGTTTTTAATAAAAAGTTTAAATGAAGGTTTCAAACCATTAGCATTAGACTTGTCAAAGGCCTTCGATACTGTGGACCACCACAGTCTGCTGTCTAAACTACGTAACATAGGTATAACAGGAATCGTATACAATTTGTTTAAATCTTATCTAACAGAAAGGAGACAAAAAGTTAAAATAATAAATACTTTTAGTTGTGAGGAGACAGTTGACTGCGGTGTTCCACAGGGTACCGTTCTGGGACCTGTCCTATTTTTAATATATGTGAATAGTTTATTGAGTATTAGTGACGAAGTCAAAATCGTATGCTACGCTGACGATACAGTTATATTAATAAAAGAAAAGAACTGGAAGGAGGCCTTCGACAAGTCTGAAAAAATAATGAAGTTAGTAAAAATCTGGCTTGACACCAATTTACTAACTTTAAACACAGATAAATCAAATTTTATTGCTTTTTCATGGACTTCTAGGGGTATTCCTAAAAACATAATAAAAATACATAACGAAAAGTGTATTACAATACAATGTGATTGTGCTCATATCAAGCAAACAGATAGTATTAAATATTTGGGAGTATACCTAGACGAATGCATGAAATGGCACATCCATATAGAGTACGTTAACAAGCTCCTGCGAAAAACCCTCTATAAATTTTATGCACTCGGGCAAATTGTTTCACCCTCTATCCTAAAACAAGTATATTTTGCACTAGCACAGTCAGTTATTTCGTAGGGAATAACGGTATGGGGGGCGGCATGCAATACTACACTAGGTCCACTTTTTGTTACCCAAAATTATTTATTGAGAATAATGTTGTTTAAAGAAAAATTATTTAGTACAAATGAAGTATATAAAGAAGCTAAATTAATGAATGTTAGACAGTTATATATACAAAATATAATCAAACTTCACTATAAGAACAGTAATACATTTCAACCTGTATCACATGATACAGTAACAAGATCTATTACTAACCAACATTTAGTACTTCCTAAAACTGTTTTTGCAGCATCACAAAGGCACTATACATATATAGTACCTAAAATAATAAATATAATGCCCGAAAACTTAAAAAATAGACAATACCCTAAAATTAAGAAAAAGTTTGAAGAATGGGTAATTGAAAATTATGAAGAAATTTGTTCAAAAATATATTGGTTTCGGACATGACATAAAACAAATAACATAATATAATAAATTTTAATTGTATTATAAGAAATTGGAGTGTACGCACAAACCCCGAAAATGTACAATCCTATGGAGTAGTACCTGTAATTAATTTTAAGTAATATTTCTTTAAATTGTAAACTCTTTGTACAAAATAAATAAATAAATAAATAAATATTAAAAAAAAAAACAATACAAATCTACCTAGTAAGTAGTAGGTAATCTAAAAATATGAGCCAATATTAAAAGAATATTGGAAAACTAAAAAACGGATTGGATTTTTAATATGATTTTAATTTATCGAATGTTCCATCCAGTGGTCGAATCATCCCTATATGTTCATATTTTAAATAATACCCGAATAAACGAATTAGGGTAGGTTCAGTGCATGAAAATAAAGACAATAAAACGCTTGTTTAATCATATAAAACCGATTTTAAATGGATTTTACCACTAGAAAAATATCAATAAAAAAATGTAGAACGAAAACCTTACCTGATTTTCAGAAAAAAATAATTTTTTCGTAATTTTTCTTAGACCTTTCCAAGTTTGACCAAACTTTAACTAGGCACTATAGCCACTAAACTTATTAGTTGGCATTTCTGGAAGCACGGAAAATTTAAATAGTTTTTAAATAAAATCAAATGGTTGAATCCTCCCACTGGTCGAAACATACCCACTCTCCCCTATTTGTAAAACATAATACACTCCCAGACATTAAATCCCGGACACCTAAAAAATTGCGGTTTTTTAAGTTCAAATATTTCGAAAACTTATAATGGAGGTCTCTACAACTAGAATTATGAAACAAAAGACGTCTACCCTATCTCTATCTCATTTGTGCTACACTTTCCAGCCAACCAAATAAATACTGTATTTGTTTTTCACACAAAAAATACAGTATTTGGCTGGCCGGAAGGTGTAGCAGTGAGCGGCATGAACGAACATAGCTAATGTGAATCTGTAGAATAAGATAATTCTACTAAAACTTAGATGGCGCCAGTAATTTCTTTACACTTTTCGCCCGGCCAAGCAAATATTGTATTTGTTCAACAAAGAACAAATACAGAATTTGTTTGGTTGGGTGGAAGTGGGAGTGTATGTATGTCTTCTATCCTTTTTGGGTAGAACTTTTGTCCCTGTTTAATCTAACGGGAGAAATCTCCATTGGATTTGACTGATTCTTTTTTTGTTTTAAAGCTTAAACATTCTCTACTTTTGTTTTTATTTAGGTACGTCACTGCAACTGTTTATCAAATTTTTAAGGTCTCTCTTATTGCCGCAGTTTTAATGAATATTTTCTTTTTTAGTTTTTTATATTTTTACCTCTGGTTTAGGAGATATCAGGATTTTCCTGAAAGTTGTCATTTTTTCAGTTAACTCAAAAAGTACTACATGAATTTAAATGATGCTGTGCTTTAAATTTGAAGCTTAACGGAGTTACGTTTTTCTTCTAATCAAGTTTATCAAAAACATACATTGGGTTGGATAAACTTGAGTAGAAGAAAAAATAGGGTCACTCCATTCGGCGGCAGTTTTGCGAAATCACCGTTAAGCCTCCGTCAGACGGCAATAGAAGTTGCCCTGGGATGAAGAAACTGCAGAAGAAGAAGTAAAAGACATAAGCTTCAAATAAAAAACAATAATTCTGCTGATTTAGTACTTTTTGAGTTAGGTGAAAAAATTACAACTTTCAGGAAAATCCTGATATCTCCTAAAACAGAAGTAGAAATATAAAAAACTAAAAAAGAAAATATTCATTAAAACTGCGGAAATAAGAGAGACCTTAAAAATTTGATAAACAGTTGCAGTGGCGTACCACGGAAGTCCTAGAAGATGGGACAAAAAACAAAGTTGTACATTTTTTGTTGCTGTTAATACAAAAATACTTTTTTTAATCATTTTTAATACAACAAAAGTAGAGAATGTTGAAGTTTAAAACAAAAAAGAATCAGTCAAATCCATTAATTAGTTTTCGAAATATTTTAATTTAAAAAATGGCAATTTTTTAGCTGTACGGAATTTAATGTGCAGTGTATTAAAAACTAAAAAAAAATCTAAAAACAACTCAAAATTTTTCATTCTTTCTTCCAATTCTCCACACACTAAACACATGTTGAGATCAATACCGTCTAATTCATCATCTTGACAGTTTACGCCTATACGCACGGCATTCCCCCGAAGAACACAACTTAACCTTAAGGGCACATCCACAGGCTCGCATAACAAGCATAGCATAAGAATGCGAGCCGTGATTAGCTTGATGTGTCGCCATGTATCTGGTAAGCCAATCACGGTATCGCGTTCTTATGTATTATGCTTATTAGGCGAGTCTCTAGATGTGCCTTGACTAAAAAATTCACTAAATGAAAATATGATATTAATTAAAACACAAGCAAAACAAATCTGCATAAAAAAAGAAAAAAATTGATGTAAAAAATCAACCAAAAAGTTTAAAACTAATTAAGTTACAGCTTATTTTACAGAGCGATTAAATTATATCAGCGCATTTTAAGCTAACTACAATCCAACGCAGATTGCAATTTCAACCAAACGGCGGACGGTTGTTCACAGTTGTATTACGATATGGCGTAAATAGTTTGTTTTTTAAAATAACATTTAATATTTTAGATATTGAAACGCACGGAATTACCCTCTTATCAATATCCCCTCCCCCCCCTTCCCATACAGTTTAATCTCCATAAATAAACCCAGTTTTCTAAGTATATTAGTGATAAAAAACTGTTCTTATTAGTTTTTATATTGGCTCGTACTAATAATCAATGTTAACGGTAATAATTATAATGTTTAACTGTGATAATTAACATTAGTATAAAATATATTTTCCTTAAATATTCTGGACAAAACCATATAAACTGCCTATTTATAGTAAATAAATTTTTAATTGTGATTAAAAAAACTTTTTAAATCTTATTTTTAATTGTCACGAATAGACCTATTATTTGTTTATTAGGTTTAATTTATAAATATATAATTTTATTTTTAATAAATGTGTTGTTCCATACATGGATAGTCATATATCCGGGGCTATTATGCATATACCGTGCGGTCCAAAATTCACCCCCTCTTAAATTTTGAGTGAGTTGAGATATTGACTTTAAATTTAGAACACTTAAATAAGACAACTTAAACTATCTTTTAGCATATATTTTATATGTTCAGCTATTAAAATGTGGACAGGGGGCATGGGGAGACATTTTCTTGAAATGGGGGTCGTGTGATATATAATTTTAAAGCTTATAAAATTTTCTATATAACCATATAATTTTTAATTTTTTTACATTTTTTGGAAGTTTAAAATGGTGTTGAAAATGGGTATTTTCGTCAAAATTTCTTTAAAAAAATCAAACAATTTTTGAAAAATTATTTTATTTTGCAAAAACGTGAATTATACTTTTAAACTATTTTTAATTGACATAAAAATTTACAAAAAAAATCTTAAAAAGTCGGAATTTTTAGCAAAAAAAAAATCAAAAATTAAAACCTTAAAAAAAATGTTTAAAAAATTTAAAAATATATTGTTAAATAGAGAATCTTATAAGCTTTAAAAAGATTTATCACACGATAATTTTTTTTTTAATGACCTCCCATGCCCCTTTCCACATTTTAAGAGCTCAAAATATCAAATATATGCAAAAAGATAGTTTATGTTGTCTTATTTAAGTGTTTTAAATTTAAAGTCGATATCTCAACTAGTTCAAAAGTTAAGAGGGGGGACTTTTGAACCGCACTGTATGTTTTAAACAAAAGACAAACTCTTAACAAAAGTGTCACTTTTAACTTTTGTAAACGAGAAATGTCACTTTGGAATACAATAGTATTTTTCGCCCTTGTATCATATACTACTACTTTCATGAAGTCTAGGTATATTAAATGAAAAAACTTTTGTTGTTAAAAGCTTTTTTAAAAAGAATTATATTTAAAAATATAATACTTTGTTTTTTCAGTTTTAGCAGCTATGGATCTCCTTTCCTCAATTATACTTTTTATTGGAGGCTTATGCAAAGGGGCTCTTTGGTACTATGGTTGGGGCAACTATGATGCCCTAATTGGACTACCTCTAGGTGGTGCAATTAACACACTTTACGTTTTAGCTACTGTAGGAGTTGCAATAGGTAAATCTAAAACTAAACACTTAAAAAATATGTATCTATATACGATCCGAGGTGTATTCAAGGTTATTCTTTTAAATGGTACACCCCCCGTAACTTTTGAATGGGATGAGGTATAAACTTCAGAATAAAATTTTTATCACACAACAAAAACTATAATTTTCAATATTATTCAATTTTTTATTCGATAAGGCGCCGCCTCAGGTAAAAAATACCAAAAAAATGGAAAAAAATCATGAAGTGTCGAATGTTGAATATTTATAATCATAGTGTCCTCTAAATGATTTGAATTCATTTTATTGAAAATGTGCGGCCTTGCATAAAAATTTGTGGCACACACTGCATACCGGGTGGGCCCGAGGGTAGGCCATTTAAACGCTTAAAAGTCGATATCTCAGAAACCGTATAATATAGGTTTTTGAAATTTGGTACTAAGCTTCAATATCAAGGGGGATACCTTTTTATCAAAGCAAATTTTTTTTCATCCACACCCTTAGGCGGGAGAGGGGGTAACCTAAAAATCTAAATGGAATGGGGGTGTTTTTTATTCAGATTCAAATTCAGTATCAAAAATTACATAATTGACCGAAAAAGTTTTTTTTCCAACCTCAAATTAATTGTTAAAAAAATAAAATAAAAAAAACGCCATTTAAAAAATTGAAAAATTTGAATATTTTATTAGTTTTCTATTGTTTAGATTTATTTCATTGTTTTAAACCTAAAAATATACAAAAGAAATCAAATCTGAATTTTTTCCAAAAATTTTAATTTTTTTACCTTTCTCTGATTTAGTAGTCCATATTTGTACCTACTATATTTTAAAATTTAAAAAATACAGCCCTAAAACAAATAAGTGTAAGATATTGTATATGCAATGTGCCATTTAAATTAAATTTTTTAAGCAAGACCGCAAATATTTTCAAAAAAAATGTATATACATCATTTAGAGGACACTATAAGGTTTATAAATATTCAACTTTCGACGCTTCATGATTTTTTTCCGTTTTTTTTTTGATTTTTTTACCTGTGTGCGGCGCCAGGGGGCAGTAGGGACAACATTTTAAATAGCAGCATATGTCGTGTAATATATTATTTAAAAGAGATTAAAATTGTTTGTTTAGGTGTACAACCAGTTATTTATAAATAAAAAATCCTTCGACCTTAAAAAAAAGCTTAATCTTTTTAAAAAATCGCTGTGAGCGACCCTTAGATTTTTTTCAAAAATTCTTAAAAAATTCAGGGATGATACTCTTACCCCAATGAACAAATTTAAGGGGTGAGACCTCCTAATTTTTCAATTTGAAATTTTGTTGGGTCACCCTAGTTTTGCAAGACCTAGGGTTCTATTTAAAATACTCTCCCCTACTGCCCCCATAGCGCCACTACGGAATAAACAATTAAAAAATATTGAAAATAATAGTTGTTGTGTGATATGTACATTCCACATTTGAAGGTTATATCTCATCCCGTTTAAAAGTTACTGGGGTTTACCATTTAAAATAATAACCCTGTAGAACCATTATGTAATATCCCTATAATAGGAATCGTCCGGACGCGTTCTTTACGCCGGCGCTAGAATAGTAATATACGGTAGTTTCGAATTTTCAAAAATTTTCAAATATCGTCCTAGACCAAAAATTCTTGGATATAAATTTCATTCATGAAAAAATAAGCAACTTTTTTTTAAATGTCCGTCTGTCCGTCCGTCTGTCCGCTGCTACGATTTTTATGAACACGATAACTCAATAAAGAATAATCCGATCGACTTGAAATTTTCAGAAAAAATCAAGTTCTACGAGGGGAAGATTCCTATTAATTTTAAAAAACAAAAAGAATATGGGGGTTAAAGTTAAAAAAAAAAACGAAAAAAGCTGAAATTAAATTCCTAACGTAACTTTTTTAGAACAAATTATAAGGATCAATTCTACCAATTTTGAAAGTAATTCACCCAAAAACAAAAAAAGTTATTTTAAAAAAATCGAAAAAAGCTGAAAGAAAATTCCGATTAACGTAACTTTTTCAGGAAAAAAATACAGGGATCATTTCTACCAATTTTAAAAGTAATCCCCCCAAAAACAAAAAAGTTATGGGGGGTTAAACTTAAAAAAAATAAATAAAAAAACTATAATTTTCAATTTTGTTTTTATTTTACTGAATTTTTTTTTATTTTTTATTTTGAAAACTTTTTTTTAAAAAATTATTCGTTTTTCGCAAAAAGAAAATAAAAAAAATGAAAAATTTGGAAAAAAAATCATGTTTTTTTATTTTTATTTTTAGTTTTCCAAAAAAAGATCTTTTTTTAAGTATTTGGACAAATGCATTAAACCATTTATTGTGAATATTATAATGAAATGCGTAGCACTACATATCTTCACGGCTTTTTAATTATTTTAGATCAAAGTATAATCAGTTGTTGATTACTTGGTTTTAGATCGAGTTGTATACTTGTGGCAGCCATTATCATGCAAAAAGCCTGGATTTTGTCAAGTTTATGTAGCCAGAATGGTTATGTTTATATCCTTTATAATTTCTATATTATTTAATATACCATACTGTTTTATATTTGAATGGACTGAGAATGGGAAGCTAGTTACAACACACTTCTTTGATACCAGGTAAAGAAAAATTTGCTGGTGTTTTGTAATAAATAAGCGATTCAAATGAACGAATTTATTTAATTTTAACAAAGAAAACCTTTAAAAATAACATTATTTAAATCACTTAACATTTTTCGTCTTCGTCCATTTTTTCGAACTGAAGTTTGTGTCAAGCATATTAAAAAAAGTAAAAACAATTAAAATCGCGATTCATAGGTACCTTGATAACATTAAATTACGAAAATAAAACACCTGATTTTAGACGCATGGTTTTTAATTTTCATTTTATGTAGTTAGGTACCTAAATTTTGTTTGGTCGTGCAAAAAATAGTTTATATACCCCCAGGACTAAACGTGGCCGTTTAAGTCCGGCTGCATAAGTGTTTCGGGAGCGAGCGTATATTAAAGTCCAAGGTGAGTGGAAGTAAACAAAAGAATCGCGCAGGAGGCAGCGGGCACGTGATTTTATTGGTTAAAACACTCGAATGTTGCGAGAGTAGGGATGTAGAGAATTAAACAGGTCAGTACGAGAGAACTTGCGGTGAAGCGTACAATGCATTGCAATGGGCCGTCATATAGAAGTATTTTGTTTTAAGTCCTACCCTGTCACTAAATCCGTTGTAATCACGTGCGTTTGTTTATTACTACTGCATCTTGAAGTTGAATATACTATAGTGAGTTTAGTTCTTTGGTACATAAATATCTATTTGTTAAAAAAAAATGAAAAATGAACAACATAAATGATGAAAACCTGATTTCTACACAGAAAAAAAGGATATCTTGAATCAAAGCAAAACGATCTTGAACCAAGGCCGCCATGGCTTTCGATATGTTTAACACCATGACTGTCTTGGATTAAGTCCGCCGTGATCTTGGCATTTGAGGTCCTAGATTTAACGACATTTCCTTAAACCAAAGCCACTCAAACCATTTATTTAAGATCATATTATCTTAAACCAAGTATGTAATTATCTTGATTTAAGATCATATTATCTTTATCCAAGATCATATTATCTTGAATGAAGAGAATTATAATCTTGATTTAAGATTATGATGCTCTTGATTCAAGATCATATTGACCCCACAGTCAGGTTCCAGGGTTAATAGAATGGTAAATATTTTGAAAAAAATTCCCACACATGTATAATATTATTTCGCATGCCTATGAAATATGATACTTTCTTACTCTGTTAATCGTGTGAAATTTGGTTTCATAGGAGGTCGTAGGAAAAAGCACTTGTTTTTGAAGAAAAACTTGTTGCAACGCCATTACAAAATGGTGAATTTTTTAAGTGAATTTGAAAATTCCCATCGTTTGAGGGTAACAGATACAAATTCGTCCATTTTAAAGCAGATGAAAACAATAATACACCTTTATAGACAACTGACGGAAAAAATAAAA